>JACEII010000021.1:7033594-7050489 GCA_014332785.1 Antheraea mylitta | reverse complement strand
ACAAGACCATATGATAAGTGAGTAGAAATAAGAACAAATTTTAAAAACACTCTTAATAGCATAATTAAATTATAGTGATTTACTTAAGAAGTTATTAATCGTGATACTGTATCAAAACTCAATGTCACTTGCATCAATGTTGAGCTTTATGTGCCAAAATTGATGGTCAGAATAAATGACAGCTTCTTACATACATGTATTTAATTATCACTAACATGTAAGAGTAATTCCTAATGAGATGTTGATAGCTTTAATTATTATTCATATAATAAATATTGTTGAATTATTACATACATCTTTATATGTTTGCTCTGAGTTCAAGGACGATAGTAACAATCGATGACAACTGTTACTTTTAAACACGGTCTCTCCCGTCATGGTTCTTTACATTCGGCATCGGTGAGTTTCTTATTTATATTGTTAATGGATTGTGTTGGATTTTACGTGATTGTATTTTCTTTTTGCTATTCCTGTTAGTTTTTTTAATCAATGTTTGTTTCTGTGATTTTCTTTTATCTACTTATTAATTTTGCATGATAATGAAATATACTCTAACAAAAAATCACAAAACGAATCATTCAGCATAAATAAAGTAAATCTTTTTAAATCGTCTGTTTTCTGTGAGAGGGTGGTACTACCCCGGGCAAGCCGACCCGTGCATGCTGAAACCAGTAATAGCTGCAGCGTGGCTCTACCACCTCCACCTACAAGAATAAGTAGATTGAATTTAGATAGAAGAGTGATATTTAATATAATATTTGAATTTTGTTCAGAAATTTACAGCCAGTGGAGTCATGGTTCGTGTCTCTCATCAGCTTCGGCGAAGGTTGGCACAACTACCACCATGCCTTCCCGTGGGACTACAAAGCTGCTGAACTATCAATGCACTTTAATTGCACAGCTACTATAATAAGATTTTGCGAAAGAATCGGCCTAGCTTATGACTTGAAGACAGCTTCACCAGAAATGGTATGCCTTGTACAAATTATTCTAATTTCATCGTCAGAAGGAAACCTAATTACAAGGGTTTTTAATTATAAAAATATTCTTGTCAAATAGGTACAAAATAGAATCGTGCGTACTGGCGATGGAACCCACTACCTTCTAGGCAATGATGAAGCCAAGTCCGCTGTCACTGCATATGGAATTTTACATCCAATCAACCCGTCATACAACACCACTGTCAAGGGTCCTGAGGCAATTGTCAAACCCGGAGGTCTTCCATTGTTCCATGAAACAGATGTACTGGATTCAGAAAACGTTACAAAAAGAAAAACTACTGAGGGCTAATTGTCTCGCTTTCGTTATAATAAGTTTTTACTGGACTTTTACTCCCTAAATCATTTATTTAGATATAATGATTTATTTTTTATTATCGAATCGATTAAATTATTTTGATCTACAATACATTATTTTTGTTTTCATAACACCAAATGTCAAAAGGGCTAAATCTTATTCATGTACTAATATTCCAAAGAACAAATAATTCAAATGGCAAACGCAACTAAACAAAATGATAGCTATGGGAATAATTAGAAGATTTATATACGGTATAATATACATAGAATATTATACAAGAAAGTTTGTTGACAATACTGGTACATTATTATAATGGATAGTTAGTGATATATCTAATAATTACAATATATATATAATATCTACCTATATGCAAGTTACTCAGACTACAATACAATTATAAAACCATAGCAAAATAATACCAATATTAAATATAAAATAAAATATGAAATATATCCAATATAAAATATGAAATATATCCAAAAAAAAATTATCATTTACATTTCAACTTGATTACGTAACTAAATTTCTATCTAAGTCTACTTTATTTAAAAAATAAACTATTGCATAGTCACATTTTGGTCACTCTTACATCTCACAATGCTGTGTGTTAGTTAATATGTAAAAATACTGGTTAAAAAAGTATTTTTGAGCTAGAATTATTTTTATATATCACTAGCTGACCTGTGCAACTTCTTCTGCACAAAATCGATTATTACCTGTTTTAATTGTATTGTTATCCGCGAAAAATCTTAATAAAACTGAAACGCGATCGCAGCGACATCTACCGATTTCAATTGTAAATCCGAACTATAGAGGGGCTCACTCAAATATAGTTGGTATACGAGAAACTTTCTAAAATAAACCTAAACCCATTCGCAGCATCGCCTACCGGGTTCAATTAAGATAAATACAAACCTACATATACTGCCGATAAATATCTTCCCAGTATTAGCGATAAATTAATATTTGTCAATTTAAATTACATTCCTTAGTTAATCTATTGAAAATAATTTTCCAAAATAAACATTATCTATAGCACTGAGGGATAATATACCTTTCTAACATTGAAAAACAATTCAAAATCGGATAGGTGGTACCAGGGATTTTCTGAATACAAAACGATAAAAATATGAAGTATAACTTAAACTTTTAACTAATTTGTCTAAATGTATATATATAACACATAGAAAATTCACCAAAATCCGTCAAGAATTTTATTGAATACAAATTTTAGTCTTTCATCCGTTACCGTAGAGAACCTCTTGTGTTTTATGGGACAGAAAGTATCCTAAATGTAATCTTGTAGTATTAGTTACCACTGTGTCAATTTTGTCGAAATTGTTTCAGTACTTTCAGAGTGGTACGTGCTCACAGAGACAGACAGACAGTCAGACAAAAATGGTAAATAGACTATTTTTGACTTCTATATCGATAACATAGTTCACATCGATTATAATTATCAAAAAATATTTGATGTTTTAAAGTTTTGACCTAGTTACAGTTTTATTATAGTTATAAGACACTACTTTGAAATGGAACTTTACGGAACTGGAATAAAACTAATGCGTTGCTCTGTAAAAAAAATAAACGACATTTAAAGTTTATTATTCCACTATTTGTCGATTTTAGCTTAATCTTAATTTTATAATGATAACCACAATTACGGTTTTCTGTCAAATTTCAACATGACAACATTTGCCATGGAGCTATTATTATGTTGAAACGCCATCTAAAAAAATTTATGAGTACCTGATTGCTGTTTTAATGACCAACAGCTGTAAAAAAATAGGTACTATATTTAAATACTATAGTTTTTTTACATAGTAATAAATAATAGAATATAAGATATTCTTTACAATCGTTGTAGTTTGAAAATGAATCAATGAAAATAAAATGCTTCATAATAAAAAATAAACACATACGTTAATAGAATTTAGCCGTTAGATTTTATATTTGTAACTAATTCAGCTGATAGATAATTTCGCCATGTAGTATCAGCTCGTATTGTCGCAATCGTCGGTATGTCGACGTTTTCATATCGATGGGGACGTTAGTTCGCATCTCACAGGCGGTGCTTTTTGTTTTTTTTGAAGATGCATAGCATGATGAAATGTAGTTTAAACTTTTATCTAATCTTACTGCTTTATATAACACTAGCTGTTACCCGCGGCTTCGCACGCGTTTTTTTTTTAATATATTACATACATTTAAAATTGTGATTACACATCTAGCGTAAATTACAATAATACTATTTCAAAAACATTTGTATCACACGCACATCGTCTACTGTAACAGGTAATGTGTACGTTATGTATGTGAATACTAATAGTGTATCGAATGGGATGGGATTATGATCAGCCATTGATCAGCCGTTGTGTTACCAAACTTTCCCAACAAGAGGGCTCTTGTTAAGTTGGTAAGTATAATGTAATTATCTAACATTAAAGATAAAATTATTAACGTTTAGAGATACAGAAATATGTCAATAATCTCTATCTAGTATATTAAATTTAAATTACACCTATATATTAATAGACAAGACCAACCAAGTATTTTAAAAATTTAGAATAATATAACACTTATTTAGTTGAAGTTTAAATAATTGATTAAAATGATTTGAAATCCACAGCTATTATTTGAAATCTGGAATTTCTATTAAATCCATGTATTTATTTTTTTGTTATTAATACCATCATCAGTATATCAGTAATACCAAGCGTTTATATTGAGGCTCATTATATATTCACCATGACGATACATCAGAAGTTTTAATAATTAATAATTTACGGAGAAACCATATGGTTAGTCTGTTTTCTATAACATTTATTATTATAATACGCGAGTAAAGGTCAGAGTCAAATTTGTACAAAATTTAAAAATGACAGTGGTGTGGCTGATATACTTGTTTTATATTCAATCTGGTTTTGTATGTTCATCGTGAAATTGCAAAAGATCAAGTGCAGAGGCACAATTATTTCTTCCACAAAATTCCAATAGCTCTATCCTGGTAATGAAAGTATGGTCAGCAATAGGTTCTTGAACACGGTATCACAGTAGAATATGAGACACAGTACGGAAACTACGAGCAAACGCTCGAAAACTGCACACTCACACAAACACGCGCATTGACGTGAGGTTATGAAAGGAATTCTATGGACAGCACCGCGAGGTTCGGGGTCGTGCGCTTGTTTGTGTGAGGGTGCCGGTGCGAGCGTTTATAGGGAGTTTCCCAACTGTCTATGTGTACTGTGACGGCATTCTCTAATACAAACCTGTGATCTTTTTGAGGCCGGGTTTATTTTAGACTAGCTGTTACCCGCGGCTTCGCGCGCGTTTTTTTTAATATATTAAATAAATTTAAAATTGTGATTACACATCTAGTGTAAATTATAATAATACTATTTCAAAAATATTTGTATCACACGCACATCATCTACTGTAAAAGGTAACGTGTATATTATGTATGTGAATACTAATAGTGTATCGAATGGGATAGAATTATGATCAGCCACATAAATGGAATTTTAAACTTTATATCACCCTCAGTGCTCACACTATATAAGAAAATAATGAAAATATGAAGCTACACATTATCGAACAATATTAAATAAAACAGCTAATTAGTTACTTATTTGCCCGTAGAATTCCCGTTCAAATATTACTTGTAGTCCGGTGAAGCTGTTAAGCGTAGTCATTTCTAAGAAGAAAAAAAACATTCAAATAGGTCCAGTCGTTTCGGAGATTACCCGGAACAAATAAAAAAAACAGACATATCGACAGAGTTAAAAAAAAATTTCATGTTTGTAGCATCACAGATTTTATTCACCAAAAATAATTTATTTTAATATAAATTACACTCACTTTACTTTTATAATACGTAATATATCACAAATAAAAAATTGGCAACAAAACTAATGTAGAATAGAGTTTTTTAAGAGTGTTTGGCGGGATTTCAGTCTGTCAGGCAGTGGATTTTATATTTTTTTCATAATATTGTGTTACATGATTCTAAATAGTGTAGAAATTAGTTGCGTATTATATAATATCGTTCGTTTATTTTGCGTAAGTGAAATGAATGAAAAATAAAACCATGAAGCATTAATTCTATGGTCTTGAAGATTAAGAAGATAAAAAATTACGTTATATTATGTAGAGGATTCGGCGCTTATACCTTTACATTAACTTGGACATAGAAGAAAACTAACTATATTGACAACTTCAGAATTGGCTGTATGGATTAATTCCTTCGACTGTATTATTGGACGAATATTATTACTACTAAACTTTCTGAATAACAACACAAAATAAACTTAAGAAATGTTTGCGATATAAACGTAACACGTATAATTAAAAATCGAAAACAAAACTGACGTAGAATAAACTTTTTGAATAGGAATACAAAATAAATCATGAAAATATTTTTAATAGAATATTATCGCGTTACCATGGCAACGCGTATAATACTGACATTAACACGCAGCGGAATCTTCCAAAGTAGCCCGATTTTGAGACATTCTTCATTAGTGCTCAGCTCCTTTTGGTTTTAACGTGATGATATGTAGCCTATAGCCATCCTCGATAAATGAGCTATCTAACACTAAAAGAAACTTTTAAATCGGATCTGTAGTTCTTGAGATCATAGCGTTCAACCAAACAAACAAACAAACTCTTCAGCTTTATATATTAGTATAGATAGGAGGCAAACAAACAGGAAGGTCACCTGATGTTAAGTGATCACCACCGTCCGTAAACACTTGCAACACCAGGGGAGTCGCGTGCGTTGCCAGCCTGTGTTGAGGGTGGAAGTGGCAGAGGAAGGGAAGAGGACTTCACGTCGGTTTTCTGTGAGAGGGTAGTACTACCCCGTACGAGCCGACCCATTCTTACGGAAACCAGTAATAGTTTCGGCGCGGCTCTACCAGCTACAAAAATATTAAATGAAAATGTACTGATAGTTATTATGTGCAAAATTAATTTACTTCTAATTTAGTATCTTGTTCCACATTGTACTTATTGTAGTAATGTAAATAATACAATTTGGTCCGAGTATAGATCTATCATTTTGAAAACAATCATTTAAATCAAGTTCACAGTTTTAAAGTATATAAACAATACAGTCCAATAAACACAGGTTTATACAAAATTAAAATATACTTATTACGCAAGAATTTCGATCTGGTTCATTTTGTCGTGATACATAATTTTACATACATTCATTAATAGTTACATTAATAGTTTTTAGTCGATGCACAAACATGGGAGTCATTTCCAGACGTCAACATCGTTCACATATTATTTTGATATACATACTTTGAATATTATTAAAAACAAACGTTGTTGAATTTGAATAATTTAATGCTGTCAATTCTACATCAAGCCATTCTTATTGGGGTGTTTAATGTTAACATATTAGTAGGTATGTTTATTTAATATTTAGCGTAGATTTTACTAAACGAATATGTCTATATGCAATTCAAATAGCAAATTAATACAAAGACCACGTGACGTTAAAAAGTTACTGTGGTTTATAATCATCGATACCTATATATATAATAAGAATGTAAATATAACACATATTTACTTTTTCGATTTTACGTGAAAAAAATTGTTGTCTAGGAATAAGTAATAGAAAATATTTCAATCATTTTTAGAAATGTCTCTCTATCTATCTGTTTATATAGATACGCATCACTGCTAAGGCACTGGGTTCACAATGAAAACTCTACAACAGAATCATAAAACATATCTTCGAGAGTAACTTTACTAACACGCTTTCAAAAATTATTGTAATTTGAATCTTGGCTCCAGTTAATTACGAGAGAAGAGTAGTTATAAACAAAATAAACAAATACGTTTCAATCTCATACAAAAGTAGAATTTTCATATACTAAGACACAATAATCGATGAACAATTTTTTTTTATTGAAGCACAACAAAGTGACTGCACTATGCCTGATGGTAAGCATAGTACAATCCAAAAACAGTGGCGACCACCGAGAGACAGATTATCCATAGTCACTCGCCGCTGTCATGCCGGCCATAATGGCGAAAGTCACCCGGTACTGGATATGCACAGGCTGATTCCAGTTCCAGTTCTGAACCAGTCGGGCTGTAAAACCCTGCCACCCCGCTATCGCCATTGCCTCGTTCGTTAATCAGCAGGGTGCACCACGTGCAGGTGAGGTTGGCTTGGGTGTCTCAAGTCTTAAGATGTTACTTGACACCCCCTATACCCCTAAATTATGTAAAACTTAAATTATTGTCCTAAGAATACTGCAAAGGATGAGCATAGATAATAATGAGATTTAGTCTGATTGTTATTATAATTGTCATACATTTGGCTTGATTGTAATGTACCTTTTGATTATTTAAAAAAAAAACATTTATCTCTCTCCTTTTACCTCATATGCGTCCCTCTAATATTTAAATTTGTGTTCTGCGCACATTCAGGTACGCAATTCAGAGCGGTTAAAATTTTAAGGTGAACTATATAAAGACGAATTATTACTATCAGATATCAGTATCGGCTACAACAGCATAGAGTCTTCATGAATACTCGAGTTCAAATTATTTGGCGATAAAAAATTAAAATGTTTTCTTCTAATATTAGTAACTTTAAATCGGAAATAATTAGCAACGAGGCACAGCCTCAAGAAGCGTCAAACAAAATAACCCAACTGTCGACAGAGTACATCGGTACCGATTATTCATTTAAGCATGAAATAATATGGAAAAATGCGATCGGATTTTTAATTCTACACATTTTCGGATTATGGGGATTCGTTTTGTTATTCACAGGTCAAGTTAAACTCATAACTTTTATATGGGGTAAGTAAAATTAATATATTTATAGGATACAGTCGGATAAGTATAGAATATCTGTCACTGACGATTTTTTTTAATTTATATACCCGATATATTTGAACCCAAGATATAACGACATAATTGAAAATAGAGTAGGTATAGATTTTCTTATAACATTTATAGAAAAAAAATATATATTGTTTAGGAAATTAAACATGAACAAAGATATCTCTGTTATTTAATTTATATTTATAAGGAATAATTAAACTTTAGAATGTTATATATTATTTTCGATATGTCAGCTGTCGCTCTCGCATATTTGGCATCCGAAGGCATCACAATTGGAGCACACAGATATTACACACACAAGTCATTTAAAGCGACATCTTTCCTAAAAGTTATACTTTTGATTCTTCAAACCCTGGCTGGTCAGGTAATTATTATTTTAATTTATTAAATTATCTATATATATTAATGGACCTGTTTTCACGAAATATCTCAGTTATAACTATTGTAAGGACCACTTTTTTATGAACAAATGTTATGCAGAAGAAGTATATGCCATTTAAAATTTTATACAGTATAAAAAATATAAATATTGTTATACTTGTAAATTTCGTAAAAAAAAATCAAATAGTATCTAAACAAAATTCTGGAGTTTTTGGCGGGATTTTAGTCTGTCATGTAGTGGATTTTATATTTTATTCATAATCTTTTGTTATTTACTCTATATTTTGTAAATTTGGTGGTGTTTTACGTAATATAGTTAGTTTATTGTGCATAAGTGAACGGAAAATAATTCCACAGAGCAAGAAATTCTGAGATGCCACAAAAACTCCCAGACCTATTGACCTAGCAAGGTCTTTACAGCTTCACCGGACTACAATATTGAAATGATCGTACGACGCGTATAATATTATTGACTACGTGACAATGGCAGTAATAATCTGAAAGATTGATTGCCAAAAATGAAGTTAAAAAAACAATATTTTTTATTTTCTTTAAACTATCTTAATACAATCTACCTTGATGAAATTCTATTCTATCTATACTAATATATAAAGCTGAAGAGTTTGTTTGTTTATTTGGTTGAACGCGATAATCTCAAGAACTACCGGTCCGATTTAAAAGTTTCTTTCAGTGTTAGATAGCTTATTTATCGAGGATGGCTCTAGGATACATATCATCACGTTAAAACCAAAAGGAGCTGAGCACTAATGAAGAATGTCTCAAAATCGGGCTACTTTGGAAGCTTCCGCTGGGTGTTAATGTCAGTATTATATGCGTTGCCATGGTAACGCGATAACATTATATCAAAAATATTTTCATGGTTTATTTTGTATTCCTATTAAAAAAGTTTATTCTACGTTAGTTTTGTTTTCGATTTTTAATTATACGTGTTACGTTTATATCGCAAACATTTCTTAAGTTTATTTTGTGTTGTTATTCAGAAAGTGTAGTAGTAATAATATTCGTCCAATAAGACAGTCGAAGGAATTAATCCATACAGCCAATTCTGAAGTTGTCAATATAGTTAGTTTTCTTCTATGTCCAAGTTAATGTAAAGGTATAAACGCCGAATCCTCTACATAATATAACGTAATTTTTTATCTTCTTAATCTTCAAGACCATAGAATTAATGCTTCGTGGTTTTATTTTTCATTCATTTCACTTATGCAAAATAAACGAACGATATTATATAATACGCAACCAATTTCTACACGATATAGAATCATGTAACACAATATTATGAAAAAAATATAAAATCCACTACATGACAGACTGAAATCCCGCCAAACACTCTTAAAAAACTCTATTCTACATTAGTTTTGTTGCCAATTTTTTATTTGTGATATATCACGTATTATAAAAGTAAAGTGAGTGTAATTTATATTAAAATAAATTACTTTTGGTGAATACAATCTGTGATGCTACAAACATCAACATTTTTTTAACTCTGTCGATATGTCTGTTTTTTATTTGTTCCGGGTAATCTCCGAAACGACTGGACATATTTGAATGTTTTTTTTTATCTTAGAAATGACGTAATATTTGAACGGGAATTTTACGGGCAAATAAGTAACTAATTAGCTGTTTTATTTAATATTTTTCGATAATGTGTAGCTTCATATTTTCATTATTTTCTTATATAGTGTGAGCACTGAGGGTGATATATAGTTTAAAATTCCAGTTATGTGGCTGATCATAATTCCATCCCATTCGATACACTATTAGTATTCACATACATAATGTACACGTTACCTGTTACAGTAGATGGTGTGCGTGTGATACAAATATTTGTGAAATAGTATTATTGTAATTTACACTAGATGTGTAATCACAATTTTAAATTTAGTTAATATATTAAAAAAAACGCGTGCGAAGCCGCGGGGAACAGCTAGTTTATATATATAATCGGGAAAACCTTCAAACTCAAACTTATTCAGTTTCTCTAATTGTTCTGCTCTCTGATTTTTACATTATTTTTTAGATAAAAGCTTGAGAAATCTATACATACAATAAAAATGAAGTATCTGTATGTAATACTAAAATAAAAAATGAACGATTGGGTATAAAAGTATATATACCCAATCGCTTCTGATAACAAAAATGCAATTTTTAAATTTTTTGTCGGTCTGTTTGTCTGTCTGTATGTTCCGGGTAATCTGCAAATCGGCTGGAGCGATTTAGACAAAAATTACACGACAATTAGCGAATAACTGAAATTACAGCGGGTAACTTAAGCTATTCTAATTTAGACTAGCTGTTAATCGTAGCTTCGCCTGCATTGCTATCTCCAAAACGGTTTGACCGATTTTCATAAATCTTTTATTGCCAGATAGCTGACCTTATAGAAAATATTTCAAACAATGTTAGTTTATACTAGCTATGCTATCTCCATAACAGTTAGGCCGATCTACACGAGACTTTCACTGACAAATAGCTGACCTTATAAAAAGCAATTGAGGTTATTCTATTTTAGACTAGCTGTAACCCGCGACTTTGTCTGTAGGAAATTTAACAAGATTTCAAGTCATTCTTTATTTTTAATTAGAAACATAATTATCAACTTATTGATTACAATTCGTCATTATGATTATTAGTAACTTTCAAGATAGACGAGGTCTTTCTAATAAGATTTTAGACCAAAAACGTATTACGTAAAGGGTTCCATAATACATATTGTGGAACATACAAGCATTTTTTTTTTTTATAGTCACAAAATCTTATTTACAATAGAAATGTATATCAAGTGTAGTGTAAATGTAAATCTTTATAATAATATTTTAAGTAATTCTTTCATCTTTCATCTTTCAATAAAAAAAGGGGGCGGGTACAGCCAGTTAATAATAAAAATGTATAATTTAATATAGCATAGTCTATTTTTTTTTAATTATGTTATTCTAGGAGTCAGTGTTTATTTGGGCAAGGGATCATCGCCTGCATCATCGATACTCCGACACTGATGCAGATCCACATAACTCTAAGAGAGGTTTCTTTTTTTGTCATATGGGCTGGTTGATGTCTAAGAAGCATCCTTACGTCATTGAACTTGGAAGAAAGATAGACATGAGTGACTTACAAAACGATTGGATGGTTATGTTCCAGAAGAAGTAAGATTAGTCTATATTCTTACCTTCATTAGTTTGGTGTTCCTATTCTAGTAATAATTTTCTGTTTGTTGTTCATATTGTTTTATTTTATAGAATTAAGTGATTTGAAACGATAGGGGTTCAAGGGTTAGCATTTTAGGACATGGTAGGACTTTTACTAAGTCCGTCTCTACCATCTTCAAGCTTAGATATGCCCCGGCTACTGTATTTAATAGCCAGTCTTACTGTAGAATTACCGTATTTATAATCTTAGACAACATGAAGTACCTACATTTTGTGGGTAGTTGAGCCACGCTGAAGCTATTACTGGTTTTAGCATGAATGGGTCAGCTCGCCCGGGGTAGTACCACCTTCTCACAGTAAATCGACGTGAAGTAACAGTGCTTGCATTGTTGCGTTTCGTTCGATCAGTAAGAGCGCTGGAGGACTACCTCCCCTCCTCTCGCCCTTCCCTCCTCCTTCTCCCCTCTCTTTCCTCCACAAAGGCTAGCAACACACTTGCGACTCCCCTGGGGTTACAAGTGTCTATGGACAACGGTGATCACTTAACATCAGGTTACGCCTCCTAGGGCATAAAAAACATCATTTTATATCACGTACCTAAAGGCCAAACGCGAAATAGCTGTGAATTATAAAACGGATTAAGCTGTTATTATATATAACCTTCATCTATGTAGGTCATATTATGTTACTAACCTCAAATAGAACCACCATGCTAACTGTGGCCGGTTAATAATAGGTCGCTTAAGGTTAGCACTATGTGGGATGCAGGTCAGAGAGCCTCCGCGTGGCGCATCCTGGGCAACGCCGGCCCCCATTGGCCGGCGGCTGATCTCTGGCACGACTTGGCATGTTTTACGGACTCCGATCTCTCCTCACACGAACGACTTGGCATGTTTTATGGATTACGATTCCTCCTCAATTGTTGACCCTTGGCTTGTTATACGGATTCCGATTCTCACAGCAAACATGATAACCTGGCTTGTTACGGACTCTGTTGCTTCTTAATCTGATGACCTTTTTTTTTTTTAACGTGGGGAAATCCCTTATGGATACCCACCCTCCCTGGGGAGAGAGTGGGTTATGTCCGACTCCCACGGACTAAAACCCCACGGTGTACGTCTTCCGCTATTGTTGGGGCGGCACGAGATCTCTATAGACTTCATCGTGCCGCCCCAGCGGTGTGGCCCAGCGGCAGAAGTGCCGCCGCCGGGCCTCGTCTTGTAAGGAAACAGCCGGGTTCACACCGGCCGTCTCCTTCTCGTCTGCCGGACCTGTGCAATGGGAAGGTGGGGTCCCAGCCCCACCCGTCCCTAGGTCCGGCTACGGTGGCGGGAGGAGGCGGTCGAACTGCCGCCTCCTCCTGCCTGTCCTCCGTTGGCGGAGAGGGCCGCTTTGCGGATCGTTCTCGCGGACCCTCTCCGCCGCCTCCTTCTGCGAGACGACTTCCTTGCAGAAAGAGGCAACTGCGTTCCATATATCCTCGCTACCGAGCATGGCCGCTACCACGCTCGGGAGCGAGAGTTCCCCTCCTACCGTCGCAGCCAGAATGCAGCGCTACTCCTCCCACGCAGCACACTCAGCCAGTGTGTGCTGCGCGGTGTCCGGGTCAACGCCGCACTCATGGCATACGGCGGTCGGCTCCCTGCGCGCTACTCGGTGCAGGTCCCAACCAAAGCAGCCGTGCCCGATCAGCACCTGCACCAAACGGAACGTCAGGGAGCCCCATCGTCTGTTGCACCATTCCAGCAGGACCGGGCGGACGGCGTCGATAGTGTATCTGCCGTACTGCGCGTCCGCCAGGTCCTGCTTCCACCTCTCCATTGAAATGAGGACGCTGGCTTGCTTACGGACTCCAATTCTTCCTCTCTCGATGACCATGCCTTGCTTACGGACTCCGATTCTTCCTCTCTTGATGACCCTGGCTCGTTTAATAAACACCGATGATAGAAAACATGGAAAGTACAAATAAAGATATACTACCCCAGGAGGGTACCGGCTCTGCCGGAGAATCCCTCCCTGGGCTCTCGAGCCCAGGCTGCCCCACATTCTCTGGGGGGGGGAAAATTTGTACGCGAGTTTAATCTCGAAACGAAGACCCTGGTTAGCAAATGGATACCCGTTGAAGCAAATATAATGACCCATGCAGGAACTCGGACCTTGGAGACTTGAAACATGATGGATAGCGCAAATTTTTCAATTATACTACCCCAGGAGGGTACCGGTGCATCCGGCACTAGAGAATCCCTCCCTGGCCTTTCGGCTCCAGGCTGCCCCGCGTCCTCGGGGGGGGGGGGGGGGGGGGGGGGGTGGCAGAAATTTGCGAAACTGTTGACTAACAATGACCTTAGCGAACTCTACGGATATTGTGGATTCTGCTTGTGATAAGGACGGCGTTTTCTCAGGAACGACGAACGTAGCTTGTCAAGGAAAGCTACCGGTGGTGGTCCTGGAACGGTCATTATCTATTGATCGAATATCGACTGTTAGTGACGGCGAGCATACCGCAGTGGCGTCGGCGGATATGAACGAGTGCAGGAAACCGATCACCGGGAGCAAATTCTTTCAGAGTACTTCCGCTCCTGGTAGCGATATGGAGGTAGAAGACGTTCCGACTCCGACTAAGCCTTCTTCCTCTAAACTTAAGAAAAGGACAGGTCGACCTCCAACTACAGCCGAATACATGGGTCTCGCTGAGGCCCGGCGACAATACCTTCTATTGAAGAAGCAGGAGCTACAACTGGATGCTGAAGAGGACTCGATCGCATTAACCTCGCGTGCAAGAAGGAAGCGAGCTGCCAAGAGGCCTGCTTTCTTAGCCTCTGAAGAAGATCTAGCCTCAGACCTGACAAAAGGCATCATCGACGATGTTGATGTTATACTCGGAGTTGTTAAAAGATCGTTGAATCTGAAGGGTGGAAGCCGTGGTGCCCTTAACGAAGCTGCTGATTCCATTCGTGAAAGAGCCAAATTTTTAGCGAAGACTAATGCCTCGGATGAGCTAACTAAATTGCAGGAGGCTTATGAGAAGCTCAAAGCCACTGAGATAAAGCAGGCTGCAGAGATCGCTGAGCTTCGCAAGGAGCTAGCAGAAATGAGAGCAAGTTTCCAGCAGTCCAGCCAAATGAACCAAATCCCAACAACTTATGCTACGCCAGCTGTTATCAACACAAAAGATCGCGTATCTCCTCCGCTTAGGGTTAGGAATTCCCGGAGTTGCCACCCCGTCGCGTTGCAGAATTTCCGGCAGAGCCATCAGCGGTGGTAACTCAGCAAATGCTAGACCGCGCTCTGCAGAAGATGATGCAGGACATAGGTGGCCAAATGAGGTCCTACATGGAAGCTGTGGAAGGCAGACGTTTGAGGCCTCCTCTAGCTGGAGATCGACGTACCCCTCAGGTGATAGTTGCGCCTGCGGCACCAGAGACGCTACCGTCCTCTACCCCGACTGCAAAGTCCTCTGAAAGTCAGGGAAAAAAGAAAAAGAAGAAGAAGTCGATGCCGGACATAGAAGCGGAGCAGGCTGCTGTGCTTCCGACTCAGTCTTCAGCGGCTCCTGTGGGAGTGGAGAAATAGTCGACAGTGGTGAGGAGGGGGAATAGCAAGAATGTGAGCAAGCATTCCCAGACTAAGAAGAAGAAACTAGTCAGAGTAGCGGTGCCTCGCTCGTCAGCTGTGGTGCTGACGCTGCAGCAGAAGGCGGTAGACACTGGTGTCGAATACAAGTCAGTGTTGTCGCTGGCCAAACAGGAGATCGACATTATTAGCCTCGATATCCCCTTCGTCAAAGTCAAAGAGACGGCCACTGGTGTCCGTAAGCTGGAGGTACCCGGCATTACCAGTGCAAGTAAGGCGGACCGTCTGGCGGAGAAGCTCCAGGCGATATACAATGAAAAAGTCGGTGAAAGGATGATCCAGGTTACTAGACCCTCTAAGTCTATTGAAATGCGTTTGACAGGCCTGGATGATTCCATCACAAGCGAGGATATCGCTTGGGCAGTAGCTGCAAAAGGCGGCTGCTCTGTCTCAACAAGTAAAGGTGGGAGTAGTGCGCCGCGCTTGGTACGGGTCTGGCAGTGTTCTTGTACGTTGTCCGATTGCAGCAGCGAAGAAAGCGACGCAGGAAGGCAAGATCCTGCTGAGCTGGGTCGCTGTGCAGACGAAGCTTTTGTAGCCTCGGGCTATGCGCTGCTTTCGCTGCCTGGAAATCGGGCACGTGAAGATGCACTGCACATCAGATGTGGACCGCAGCGCACTATGTTTCCGCTGTGGCACAGCGGGCCACAAAGCTGCTGAGTGCTCTGCTGCACTGCATTGCTCCGTGTGCGCAGATGCTAAAAAACCTGCTAATCACAAGCTAGGCAGCAGCATCTGCGACTCACTGAATAGCAGGGAGAAAGGCAGATCGTACAGGAAGGTCCAAGCCACGAGAGGGCTGCCGGCGAAGGCTGCAGCCAGTGCCTCTACGAGGCCTGATGTCGGACAGGCTATGGAAATTTAATATAATAATGCCTCTTAAGCTTCTTCAAGTGAATATCAACCACTCGGCCGCAGCTCAGGATCTCTTGCTCCAGGCCATGGCCGAGTGGTCGATACGGCTGGCGTTGGTCGCCGAGCCGTATAGTGTCCCACCCAGGGAAAACTGGTTGGGTGACCTTACGGGCACGGTGGCCATCGTCACCGCTACGTCAGCTGGGACTCCGGTCCTTATAAGTAAAAAGAGGGGCCATGGGTATGTCGCGGCTCAGTGGGGGGATATTGTTGTTGTAGGCGTTTATTTCTCCCCCAATAGGTTCCTCACTGAGTTCGAGGACTTCCTGGACAACCTTAGGACATTTATCGGACGAACTTCTCCCTGTCCCGTGCTGGTGGCTGGGGACTTTAACGCGAAAGCGTCAGCGTGGGGCTCCCCCGTCACTGATGCACGGGGCAGGGTTCTTTTGGACTGGGCTATCATGACCGGCCTCTCTGTAGTGAACTGAGGGTCGGTATATACCTGCGTGCGACAACAGGGGGGTTCCATCGTGGACATTACGTTCGCTTCCCCTGTTGTCGCCAGACGAATCAGGGATTGGAGGGTGATGGAAGGGATGGAGTCTTTATCAGACCACCTTTATATAAGGTTTGATGTCAGCCCCTCACCATCATCCCCACCCAGAAACCCGGACTTGACTTTAG
>JACEII010000021.1:6989359-7033194 GCA_014332785.1 Antheraea mylitta | reverse complement strand
CGTTGCCGGAGGCGCCCGTCGATGTCGTCACGGAGGCGGGCTGGTTTGGGGAGGCGTTGAAGCATATCGCAGATGCTGCTATGCCCCGGGTCCGGTCTCAGCCTTCTCGGCGGCAAGTCTATTGGTGGTCTCGCGATCTTGCACGTCTGCGAGTTTTGTGCGTGGCCGCGAGACGCCGGTATTCTAGACATCGCAGACTGCGTCGGGGGCGGGATGAGACTGTTGAAGCGCGTCTTTACTGTGAGTTGAGGGAGGCAAGGAAGTCCTTGCAGATTGCCATTCGCAGAGCTAAATCCCAGGCGTGGAAGGAGCTTTTGGAGGCTGTAAATGGCGATCCGTGGGGGCGTCCCTATAAAACGGTGCTGGGATTTGTACGTCCCTGGGCTCCTCCAATCACCCAGAGCCTGGAACCTCGTCTGTTGGACGATGTTATGGCGGCGTTGTTTCCGCAGAGAGGGCAGTTCTCACCTCCTTTTGCTGCGTTGGCTAGACTCCCTGCGGGCGACGGGCCAGAAGTAGTCCCACCTGTCACAGACGAAGAACTGGACGTGGCCGTGAGACGGCTCCGGGCAAAAAATACTGCTCCGGGGCCAGACGGTATCCCTGGCCGCATCTGGGTGCTTGCGATGGCGGCGTTGAGAGACAGACTCCGGCACTTGTACAATGCCTGCCTCAATTCGTGACAGTTTCCGACGAGTTGGAAGACAGGCCGCCTCGTCCTTCTACGAAAGCAGGGCAGACCGGTCGAGTCACCATCTGGTTACCCTCCAATCGTTTTGTTGAACGAGGTCGGTAAGTTGTTTGAAAGGATCGTGGTTCAACGTCTGGTCCGACACCTTACCGGAGTGGGACCCGATTTATCGACCGTGCAGTTTGGCTTCCGAGAGGGCTGCTCGACGATCGACGCGATCTTACGCGTCAAGGCCCTCTCGGAAGAAGCTGTTTTTCAGGGGGGAGTGCTGTTGGCTGTGTCTTTGGACATAGCCAACGCTTTTAACAGCCTTCCCTGGGAATGCATCACGGAAGCGATGAAACACCACAGGATGCCTCGATATCTTTGTCGATTGATAGGTTCCTACCTCGAAGGTAGACATGTCACCTGCGTCGGGCAGGATGAGCTCGCCCACCAAAGGGAGATATCGTGCGGTGTTCCACAGGGGTCAGTTCTTGGCCCGCTCCTGTGGAACATCGGGTACGATTGGGTGCTGCGCGGAGCACTTCTGCCTGGCGCAGCAGTGACATGCTATGCTGATGACACGTTGGTGACAGCGCGGGGGAGAACTCTCCGAGATACCTTACGATTGGCTACAGTCAGCGTGGCTCAAGTGGTCGGGCGAATTAGGCTGCTCGGGCTTGAGGTGGCCCTAAACAAAACGGAGGCTATTTGTTTCCATGGCCGCCGAAAAGCACCTCCTCCCGGCACACATATTGTGATAGGTGGGGTCCGGATAGAGTTCAAACGCAACATAAAGTATCTGGGAATTGTGTTGGATAGCCAGTGGAAGTTTGACGCCCACTTTAAACAGCTGGAGCCCAAAGTGTTGCGTAGCACTTGCAGGGTTGCTGCCTAACCTTGGTGGCTCAGGAGCTGGCTGTCGTGCCTTGTACATGGGAGTGGTGCGCTCTATGGTGCTTTACGGAGCCCCGGTATGGCATGACGCCCTGACTGCCGGTGGTGCTAGTACCCTGAGGAGGCTACAGCGAGTGATGGCCCTCAGGTTGATTAGGGGATACCGAACGGTATCGTCAGAGGCAGCATGCCTACTGGCAGGCTCGCCACCGTGGGAGCTTGTAGCGCTCTCCCATGCGGAAATGTACCGATGGTGTAGCGATAGAGTTGCTAGGAGGGAAAGGGTGGCCCCGGCAGAAAAAGAGGCACTCAGGGTACACCTGACACAAATAGAGTTAAGATTATAGAGCGAGAGCTTAGCTTCCGCTGATTCTGGTCGTCGAATAGTTGAGGCCATAAGACCGCGCCTTGTAGAGTAGGTGCAAAGAACGCACGGAGGAGTCACCTTCCGACTGCTGCAGGTGTTGACCGGTCACGGCTGCTTCGGCAAATACCTGCACCAGATCGCCAGGAGAGAGCCTTCACCTCGATGCCATCACTGCAACAGTGATGCAGATACAGCCGAGCATACTCTGCAAGAATGCCCTGCATGGACTGTTGAGCGGAGCGCCCTAGAAGCAGTGATAGGGAGTGACCTCTCTCTGCCAGCCGTGATTCATTCTATGGTCGGTGGAAAGAGAGCATGGGCAGCGGTCATCGTTTCTTGCGAGGCCGTCATGTCCGCAAAAGAGGATGCTGAGCGAGCCCGGGAAAGAGCGGCCGAGGCGCCTGCCTTGAGGCGCAGACGAAATGGTCGCAGAAGGAAAGGTGGAGGCCTACACCATCAAAGACCTCCCTAACATTCCCTCCCGGCAGCAAATGCGGGGGCGTTCACTGTCATATAAGGGAGGAAGACCCTTGACGGAGAAGCACGGTGTGTAGCCGCAGCTTCAAGTTGAAGCGATGTGGAGAGATCACTTATCTTTCCACGAGACGAAGATCCCCGTCTTAGCATCTACGGGCGATCTAAGCGCGTGCCCAGGGATGCGGAGAATGCAAATCGTGATCTCGCACCCTGGTCCATTTATGCGCAAAGGCGGCAGAGGGGTTTTTAGCCAGTAGGAGTCTGGCATAACCCTCACGTTGTCCCCCGGCAACGTGAGGCTTACCCGAGTAAGTTTTTCCCCTCTAAAAAAAAAAAAAAAAGGTTAGCACTATGTATTGTCCTGCTTTGACCAACCATTACATCAGAATAGTAGTGATGCTTACAATTTTTGAAAGAAAATAATAACATCCGGCAATGTCATCTTAATTAGAGCCTTATAATAAACATTCAGCAGAAACGCTTTTTTTTAAATACATATAGGAAATATTAAACCACAAAACAAGCTTTGTAATAATTTTTATTACAGATACTATTATCCATTATACTACATGATAGCTGTGATGATTCCCATAATAGTTCCAATATGTTATTTCAACGAGCAATGGTCAACTAGTATTTTTTTCTGCTACTTTAGTCGTTATATCTTTCAACTGAATGGAACTTGGTTAATCAACAGTGCAGCTCACCTCTACGGGACAAGACCATATGATAAGTGAGTAGAAAGAGTTATAAGTTATTCATTGTGATGATGAGTTAGAACTCAATGTCACTTGCATCATTGGTGAGCTGTATGGTCCATAATTAGAGGCGCCGTATTAAAATTACTTAGGTATACTTACATTAGTTTAAGAACTTAGCTATTAAGATGAATAAAGGAAAAGGTTTATTATTTTTTGCTTTTCAGTTTTTTCGGCGGTTTAATTTTTTGTTAAAAAGTTTTTACTATTCTTGTTTGTTTTTTTTTTTATTCAATGTTTCTTCCTGCGATTTTCTTTTATCTTCTTATCAATTTAGCACGATAACGAAATATATTAAAGTAAATCTTTATATCGACGGATTCACAAAGTATAAGAAAATTTCCGATACTGAGCATGGTAAGGGCATGTCATGCGGAGAGATGAAGACTACGTAACTAGAAAAGTTTAGAGTATGAGGGTCGATGGATATAAGAGTAGAGGAAGACCGAAAAAAGTATGGATGGATTGTGTGAAAAATGATATGCGTGTAAAACTTGTGAATACTGATATGACATCTGAAAAACGAGAGTAGAAAAGAAAAACATATTGTGCTGACCTTACTTAGGTGGGACAAAGTTTTTTTTTCATAAATCAAAATCAAAAATTTTTCATAGACAAACAAACAGTTGAATCACCTGTTCTTAAGTGATCACCACTATCCATAGACACTTGCAACATCAAAGGAGTCACAAGTGCGTTTCCAGCCTATGTTGGAGTTCCGGCTGGAGGACAGGAAGGGAAGAGGAGAGGGGGAAGGTGAGGAGAGGTGGACCTCTGGCGTTTTCACTAACGGATCGAAACGCAGCAATGTAAGCACTGTTACTTCACGTCAGTTTTCTGTGAGAGGGAGGCTAAACTACCCCGGACGAGCCAATTTTTTCATCCTGAAACCAGTAATGGCTTCAGCGTGGCTCTGCCATCTACTACTACAAGGATAAGAAGATGATGAAAGAAATTTCCAAGACTTCTTATTTTCAAGTAAATAATAATAATAATATTTCTATTTTGTTAAGAAATTTACAGCCAGTGGAGTCGTGGTTCGTATCTCTCATCAGCCTCGGCGAAGGTTGGCACAACTACCACCATGCCTTCCCGTGGGACTACAAAGCTGCTGAACTATCAATGCACTTTAATTTTACAGCTACTATAATAAGATTTTTCGAAAGAATCGGCCTAGCTTATGACTTGAAGACAGCTTCACCAGAAATGGTATGCCTTATACACATAATTCTAATTTCATTTTCAGAAGGAAACCTAATTACAAGGGTTGTTAATTATAAGAACATTCTGTTAAATAGGTACAAAATAGAATCGTGCGTACTGGCGACGGAAGCCACTACCTGCTAGGCAACGATGAAGCCAAGTCCGCTGTCACAGCATATGGGGTTTTACATCCAATCAATCCATCATACAACACCACTCTCAAGGCTCCTGACGCAATTCTCAAACCCGAAGGCCTTCCATTGTTCCATGAAAAAGATGTGCTGGAATTAGAAAACATTACCAAAAGAAAAACTACTGAAGACTAATCGTCTCGCTTTCGTTATAATAACTTTTTACTGGGCTTTTACTCCCTAAATCTTTTATCTAGATATAATGATTTATTTGTTATTATCAATCCAATTAAATAATTTTGATGTACATTATTTTTGTTTTCATAACAGCAAAGTGTAAGGCTCCCTCCCACCTCCCCGAACCCGTGCAATAGGAGTCCAGACCCCTGACCTTTTACCCTTCGGTTCAGCTGGCAGCAGAGAGGCCCACTAACTCCACCGCCGCCTCACTGTTGATTTTTTACCGTGGTTTACTCCTCTTCCGCCCCAGCCCCATAAGGTCCTTTCTGGCCTACGCTAACCTACACAATCCCCCTCTCCCCCCCGTACCCCACGATCCTAGCCATACCCTACCTGACACAATCCCTACGCCCTCCAATCCCTGGACTTGCCTACCCACAAAGCCACACGCCCCCTAATCCCCCACCCTAACCGTCCCTAACCCTAACCATCCTATCGACATACTCAGTCCCTACGCCCACCTAATACCTGGTCTTGCCTACTTACCCGGTAAGTAGGTAAGCCAGAGGATTCCTAAACCTAACTCCCCCCCCCATTTCTACGTAGCGGTCAGGGCGGTCTCTGGTAGAAACATCCACCCTCTCTCCGTCTTCCACGCCTGACACCCCTACGGCGTGCCGTAGGTGCACCGGTATCCCTCTCCCTGGCTCGCTCTGCCTCCTCTTTCCGTTACATGACAGAGTCACAGAACAAAGAGACAGCTCTACACGCCGTTTCTTCCTCAACCATGGCTTTGACTGTCAACAAGGACAAGTCACCGCCAATGCCATTTGTGAGCGCTCGACGTTGTTCTGCCCACGCCGGACACACTCTAAGGTATGTTGAGCAGTGTCGACCAATTTACCGCAGTGATAATAGTGCGGAGTCAGTTCCTTCCTGACGATGTGGTGCAGGTACTCCCCGAAACACCCGTGTCCGGTCAGTACCTGCACCAGCTGCTATACTGCGGGTCAACTGTCCGTGACCCCTACCCGTCCATTCCTTGAACACAAGGCGAATCGCCTCAATTACCCTTTTCCCTACAAGGGGTGAGTCCAACGCATCTCTCCATGTCCTCATCATGCGTTCTTTCTGCGTGGTTATTCGAGCCGCCTTCTCTCTTGGTGTAATGGTTGCTCCCCGAGCTGTTCGCACAAAGCAACAAAAGTACAGTTCAGCTTGATATAGGGCAACCAGCTTCCAGGGAGCTGAACTTGCCAGAAGGCATGCCGACTCGTAAGCTATACTACGGTAGCCTCGAATGGATCTGATGACCATAGTCCTGTGTAGTTGACGGAGAGCAGCACTGTTTGCAGCAGTCAGTTTCTTGTACCATACAGGAGCACCATACGAAGCCATCGATCTAATCACATTTGTTTACAAGTTACGACAGCAAGGACCTGGGTTGCCAAGATTTGGCTGCATTCCCACCAGCGCAGAAGCAGTTCGTGACGTACATACCTGCGGAAACGGAGTTTTTATACAAATATAAATGTCTGACATTTTTTTATTTTCCTTTTTTGTCTTATCATTCATTTTTTAGAAAGCTGTGATGTTTGTATATCAATATTTTAAACTTGTGGCAATATTCGAGATTTGAAATATGAAGATCACAAAAGAATTATTGAGTTAATACCGATCCACACATAATATAGAGGAGTCTTATTTCCTTGCTTGACAGCATTAGTTATAAAAATAGTTTTTTTTTTTCGAATTGACAACGCTGAAAATGTTGCCCTGGAAAGGTCTTTACAGATTCACCGAACTACTAAAAAGTTACATAGAATTAAAAAAATCTATCTCTATCTTAAAATTAACCTTAATACATTGTTGACAATTTACTTCAAATTATAAAAAAAAACTCATGTTAAAGTTTCTTCAGGTTTTACGCAGGAATCTGGGCCCTTTACTGTAAATAAATTTATTGCGTTTAGGGTATGGATTGGTTCTATTGAGATAACGTTTAACTTGACTTTACTAGCTCTATGGTTTTCAACAACAAGACGAGAACTATGTGGTCCGTTTACATTGCTCCTTATGCAATTTTTTTGCTGGTTTCCATTATTTCATCAGGCTTTCCATTATTTGCTGGTTGTACGAGTTAATGAATGAATGAACAAATTACAAATTATAATGTGTAGAAAAATGTTAATTAAGTATTGAATACTTGCTCTAAAATGGATACATTTTAAATGCACCGCGCTCGCTGAATGTTCACCATTTTGCTCTTTTGTCTCGCTTTAGTTAGGTTAGGTTAGACGTGCGAAAAAAGTATAACGCCAACTTGCATCGAGCGAGCGCGGTGAATTTCTTACGTAACCTTTTTAAAGCAAGTATTTAAGTAGTCCGGTGAAGCTGTTAAGTCAATAGTTGCTAGGTCAGTAACATAGTTAGATCGAAAAAAAAACCTGTTTAACTTTTTTGAAATAAAACCGTTAAAGTTTAAAAAAAATTAAGATAAAAGTTAATCATTTGTAAATATAAAACAGATTGCAAAACGAATCATACGGACGGGTGATGGCACACACTACACGGACCAGATATTATCAAGTTACACGTTACTTCAATAGGACCACTCCATCCTCTCAATCCAACATATAGATCTACACTAAAGAAACCAGACTCCTACCTGAAATCTGTAGGACTTCCACTCTATCACGAGTCAGATTACATTTCGTAATTTCGCGACAATGGTATACTACTTTATCAAGGTTGACTTGCAAACTGAAATGAAATTATTTAATTTTATATAACTTCAATATTATCTATACATATAATAAAAATGAAGTGTCTGTATGTAATATCAAAATAAAAAAAGATGACTGATTGGGTATGATAGTATACACGCTTCATAACAAAAATGCAATTTTTAAAATTTTTGTCGGTATGTCTGTCTGTCTGTTTGTTCCGGGTAATCTCCGAAACGGCTGCATCGATTTTGACGGGAATTTCAATGGTAGATAACTGAAAATACATATGATAAGCTACTCTAAATTAGACTGTGTTAACTGCGGCTTTGTCTGTAATGCTATCTCCAAAACGGATAGACCGATTTTCACATAACTTTCACCAACAGATAGCAGACATTATAAGAAGTAATTTAGTGAATTTTAATTTAGCCTTACTGTTAACCGTGGCTTCACCCGCAGTACTATTTCTAAAACGGTTAAACCGATCTTCAAGACACTTTCTTTGGCAAAGAACTGACTTTATAAAAAGTAATTCAAGCAATTTTAGTTTATACTAGCTGTTAACCGTGGCTTCACCAGTAGTACTGTCTTCAAAACGGTTAGATCAACTGTCACGGGACTTTCTCTCTCGGGAATCTCACAATTTTATAATTCTTTAATACTATAAAAAAATAATAAATTAAAAAAACGCGTGCGGAGCTGCGGGTTCAGCTAGTTATAAATAAACATGTAAACAGGAAAATAAAACTTGTCACTAGTGTTATTACGTGAAAATTGAAATCGAAATGGTGATTCATTGTTAATTTCTGTATTCCAAACTTGAATACATAAGTTAAACGAAGCTCAAAATCCATTTTTTTTTAAATATATCATACGTAGGTAAACATATAGGTTACCAGATGTTAAATTATCAGCACCGTCCATAGATACTAGCAAAACCAGGGGAGTATTAAGTGCGTTGCGGCCGATGTTACTTTTTCTTATTTCATTCGTTTATCAATGGATGATAGGACAAAAACAGAAAATGAAATAAAATTATGTTTCATATTTCATAACTTCACTCATCTATATCTTCTATACACATAAAAATAAAGTAAATCTAACGAGTCAGTACTTTTTAAATTTTCGTGAAAAATAATTGTTTTAGGTGTCTAGGAATAAGTAATAAAATACATTTCAATCATTTTTAGGCTTGTCTGTCTGTCTGTCTATTTGTATGAACGCGCATCACTGCGAAAGTACTCGGTTTACAATAAAACCTCAGCAAGAAAATTATAACGCATATTCTCGAGAATAACTTACTCTTTGTTTCATTCAAATCAGTCAACTTTATCAAAAGTTATTGTCATTTAAATGACGGGTCGAATTGCATACGAGAGAAAAGTATGTTAATAGACTTAATACATTAAACTCTTTTATTTTTCACTGTTTTTTACATAAATTTCCACGTTGAGGAAGTCGCGGACACAGCTAGCCTTCATCTTCAATATAAATAAAATTCAATTTCGTAATGTATGTAAAAACACATAACTTCGGGACGGCTGCATTTACTTGGCTAATTTTTTTTTATTGTACTTGTAATTGTCAGGACAAAATTTGTATGAAGAAAAATGTTTGATAAATGGCACGGAAAAGAGAAACAATGGGGTTAAAAATTCTCCATATAATATAAAATGCGACAGAACTGGTCTATTGGTGTTCAACTGTCATTCAAAAAAAATCGTTCTACTGGCCTTTTAAATGAATGTATGTATGCTATATTTCATTATACGTTGTTCCAAGTAAATCATTGTTGCCACAGACAAAGTTTATAATACGCCAGTCCTAATTATTTAAGTTTTTATGTTGAATGCCAACGATTTAGAATTTTTCATAATGTAATTATTTACTTAGATAATTTAAGTATTTCAAAATGCTTATAAAAAATCAAGGTTAAAATGTCCGTAAATATTTTCACAGTATTATTAAAACAATAGTGTATGTAATGTGAAGTTTTTGTCTTCCTCTTATCTATATATTAATACGTGAAGCAAATTTTTTGTATCCCTTTTTAACCTGCTTACCTACTAATAATGAATTACTACTACTAATAATGAATTAATAAAAAAATGAGCCAAATAATACTTTGTATAATCAAAATAAAAATTTTGTTCATAAAAGTAATCCATGACTTATACCTCCGTGGTTACAATGTTGCAATTCAACCTCATGTATCAACAAAAAAGAATTTATTTTCAAAAGCTAATGATAGTATTAAAAACGTCTTTGTCTTGGATTCACCATTTGATTGTATTGTGCATCTATTACTTTTCCAAACGATGATACTGGGCACATCACTATGTCTCATAATGAACAGACTACATTTAATTCAATATCACCCAGAAATACCACCCACCCATGGTGTCATGTTAAATTAATTGAAAATTGTGTCATGGGTTGCGATAAATTTCTTTATTTTCGTAAAGTTATGTTTGCTTAAAATTTGAGAACTTTTTACCACGTGATTTTTGTTTCAAATTCATAATTAATCCCAATTTTCATTTGCACATAGATTTTTTAAAATGATTATATAATTAAAGATCATGGTAAATAACTGAGTAGCCATGGTGAAAACCTTTGATTATAGAACTCTTTGACAAAAGAACCCTAATAAAGTTCAAACTTTAAAAAATCAAATAACTATATGGTCGAATATCGACCACTGGGCGCCCACTAGTATTCTTAAATGTACAAAAATATATATATTCTTAAATGTACAAAAATATATATATTCTTAAATGTACAAAAATATATATATTCTTAAATGTACAAAAATATATAATTCATTTTAAATAAATAAATTGTATAATAAATTGAAAAAATATCTATACATTAATACGTGAAAGGAAAAGTTTGTACATCTTTTTTAGAGAATTACAGGAACGGATAAATGCAAAATTTGACAAAGTTAAAGTTTATATGGTTTATAAAAGTGCATAAAGCTATTTTTTACATAAAATTCATTAGAAATACATTCAATTAATTAAAATAAACATTACACACACTACTGCTTGGTTCATACACATATATTTACTCACTCTATTGTTTATAGGAAATTTTATTTCGTAGGTAGAGCCACGCTGAAGCTATTACTGGTTTCAACAAGAATAGTTCGGCTCTTGCGGGGTAGTACCACCCGACCCACAGAAAACCGACGTGAAGTAACAGTGCTTGCATTGTTGCGTTTCGTTTGTGAGAGCGCTGGAAGACCACCTCCCTGCCCCCCAACAAAAGCTGGCAACGCACGGTGGTGGACGTGGACTCACATGGACGGTGGTGGTCACTTAACATCAGGTGACCCACCTGTCCGTTGGCCTGTTATGATATAAAAATTTCTAATATACATATACTTAAGTAACTTATTTAAAATTATAATAACATATACGTAATAAATATTTGGAGCTATTGAAATATTCATTATTATTTTCGTGGTGTCATAAGGGTAAAACAGTATTACCAGCCTTAAATCGAAATGAATATTTTGAATATTTTTATGATGGACTTACTCAAAGTAATTCATAAAAAATTAGTCAAAAAATAATTACTTTGAGAACATTCGCAAATTATTTGATGAGTGGTTAGCTCAGAATGTATAGTTTATGATACAGTTACAAATGAAGAGTATCATTTAAAAAAATATGTACTATAACCTCTATGTTTTTTTCGGTATGGCCTCTGGCTATGTAGGCAATTTCGCCAATATCAAGTGTGACAGATACACGTTATAGACTTAATGTCAAATATTCAGTGTAACAACGTGGAATAATTTACAATAACAACATATCAACATAGATAAATCACCAAAAGGGGATACAATCAAAAATCAAAATCAAAAATACTTTATTCAGTTTAGGCCCTAATAAGGCACTTATGAACGTCAAAAACTACCACCGGTTCGGAAACAACCCAGTCATCGAGAAGAACCGGCAAGAAATTCGATCTGGTTTATCTTTTTAATATATATAATTTTTAGACTATATTACATACATGACAGAAACTTTTAATGGAAAAAAAATTTAATGGATGCACAGAGATGAGTCAATTCCAGACATCACTATCGTTCATATACTGATCTACTCTATAATAGCCTTTTGAGACCAAAACCCGCTTGACATGGCGCTTAAATTCACAATCAAGCAAATCGGTAATATCCTTTGGAATTTTGTTATAAAACCGTACACTATTTTCCAAAAAACTATTACTCGTTTTACTAAGTCTAAAACATGGGATAACCAGTTTGTCACGGTTCCTAGTATTTAGACGATGTCGGCCTTTTACAAAATCCAATTTATCAAGGTTCTTTCGGACATACATTAAATTATCAAATTATCAAGAAGATAGGTACTGCGTTGTGAGTGGCACAGAGATTATTTATAAAAATATATTGGAAATATATATGCATAGAATAATTATATAAATATAAACCTAGATAACAATACGGTTTAATATTATTACGATAAATTAAGACAGTAAATGTTTCAATAAAAATAGAAAATACACATGTATACCTATATGTTATGGGCAATTTTATGTATACAATGCTAACGCTGTTATTCGTTATAGATTATAGGAATAAATCAATCGATCATTTATTACAATGTAAGATCATTGCCAGAGAGTTGAAAATCAGAATAAAGAAATTTGTATGCTCATTAATGTAAATTATGACTTATTTCTCCGCCGTTACAGTGATGTTGATTTTTTTTTTTTTTTTTTTTTTTCTCGAACTGAAAACGCTGTTGACCTGGAGAGGTCTTTACAGCTTCACCGAACTATTGAGGCGAGCGCTGAAGGCACTCAGCCGATTTGGGATGTTTGGGCGACTAACTCAAGGGTGCACGGCACACCTCGGCTTGGGCTGTCGCCTGTTTTGTGCAAAAATCGCGACCTATCTGAGCTAACCTAAGCTAAGCTATCTGGATATACGTATATGAGTTATTGAAACATGCATGTGTACCAAGCATGCGTGCCTCAGCAACTCCTATATGTATTTTGTATCGGATAAATTCCTCTAAACTATATCGGATATTATTTTATTTCTCTGAAAAAGAGAAACAGCGCATGTGCGTATGGGTGTTATGTGTAATGTTGTAGCAGTGATGTAAGGTTTTGTGTCACTGTATCGCGCGAGCAGCGTACTCAAGGGCTCCACGCCGAGGGAACGGACCTAGGCTTGAGTCGCTGCCGAGGGGGGCCTAATCTGGTGTGCGGGAGCGAAATTTACCCCTAGACCACGGCGGCGTGATCTGTGGTTACGCGGGCGTGGGCGTGAACACGCTCTGTTTGGAGAGACAGGCTGGTACTGATCGTTCGCTGCCGTTATTTTATCGGGAGGATCGGTGAAAATATGTCGCGGTCGTCTTTTGTAACGCGGAACGATTGGTACGGTTTCGTAATTCGAGGCGGATACCACTAACTGACTGGGATGATTCGCGGCTTTTTCAAAATATTTAGTAGTTAATGATTTTACGTACGTCCAGATAGTAGGCATCTCCAGGCCCCTGTGAAGATCCTCATTCCTAACGTACGGTGGGGCACCGGTGGCTTTACGTAAGAATCGGTTTTGAATTACTTGTAATCTATCGAAATTATATTGCGACATGTGTGCAAAAACGGGTGAACTATATGTTAGAATAGGACGAATACACATCTTATATAACGTAAGCTTATGTCTGATGGACATCTTACTTTTGTGACAAATTATCGAATGTAACCGACCCATGACCATAGCGGCCCTGTTTCTGACAATTTCTGTGTGTTGTTTAAACGTGAGGCGTTTATCCAACGTGACTCCTAGGTATTTAACCTGATTGGCCCAAGGAATCTGTGTACCGTACAATTTAATAGGCGCGAGTTTGCGTTCATGCTTATTGGATATCGGGTCGAAAAATATCGCGGCGCTTTTATCGGGATTTACTTCTATACGCCATCGAATAAACCAATCACCGAGTGTGCTAACGGCCTTTTCGATGCGTGTCTTAAGAACTTTCGGATGCCAACCGGAAGCGTAGAGGACTGTATCGTCAGCATAACAACCTACCTCTACTTCCGGAAGCCGAGGTAGGTCACTGACGAACAGGTTAAAGAGTGTGGGTGCCAGAATGGATCCTTGAGGCACACCCGAGCGTATCGGGTGGGACGAGGATAATTCCCCTTCCACTCTATAGCGGAAGGACCTATCGGTGAGATAGTCGCGTAATATGTAAACTAACCTATCGGAGATACGAAACTGAATCAATTTATGTATGAGCCCTGAATGCCATACCTTATCGAAAGCCTTTGCGACATCGAAAAAGACTGCTATTGAGCGTTTCGGATTAGGATTAGTCGGAAACGGATTAGGATCCGGATCTGCATTAAATTTCGAGAAAATGTACTCCGTGAGGCGGTGCACTTGATTCGTACAAGAGTGTTCGGCTCGAAATCCGAACTGCTCAGGTGGTAACAGATCTAACTCTGATATGGATGTCTGGAGACGGTTCAGAAGGAGCCGTTCGTACAGTTTACCTAACGTATCTAATAAACTAATAGGGCGATAGCTATCGGGAAGCGTAGCTTTTTTGCCGGGCTTATGAATGCCTATCACTACGGCCTTCTTCCAGGCGGCTGGAAAATGACCCTGGGACATGGCCGCATTGAAGATGCAGACCAATAGAGCTATGATACGATCAGGAAGGAGTCTCAGTACTTCGTTCCTGATCCCATCGGGACCTGGGGACTTCCTAAGCTTTAAACGCTTGATGGCATCCGATACTTCATCAAAAGTGACAGGGGTTAGAGTATCCACCGGAGGGGACGCGAGTGCGTGCTCTACCGAGGACTCGATCGATCCAATATGTATAGAGTCAGTATTAGCGGTGTTTGGTGAACATTGTTTTTCTAAACTCGCTGCGAGAGACTCCGCCTTGTCTAAGCTATCGAACGCGAGAGGCAACCCGGCGCCTCTGTCGAGAGGGGGCATAGGAGTAGTCACGTCTGACTTTAGTGATCGCACGAGCTTCCAGTACGCCAAGTGAGATGACTGGATACTCTCCAGAAGCCTGTCCCACCTGTCGGCCCGGATCTCTGCGATACGAGCTTTAACCTGTTTGCGTAATAATCGTAAGCGATCGCGATTTTCAACAGACGGGTACGTGTCGTGAGCTCGAGTCGCGGCGTTCTTTTCCGTGATCAGCGCTCTCACGTCATCTGGGAGTATAAAGCGGCGATCATTCACCACTTGTACCTCTTTCGAGGTCTCCTTGACGGCGGTCTGGAGATAGCTGACCAGGGAATCGATAGCCAGATCCGCGTCAGCTTTTGACACTAACACGTCCGGAATATTATCTAACAAGTTTGATGACGAGTTACCTCTGAGATAACGTTCGAGTTTCGCGTAGTCGGCCACCCTTACCGGCGGAGGGGTGGTGTCTGTACTTGAACCTAGCTGTAATATTACCGGGCGATGGTCGGAGTCAAGTTCGTATACGACTTGAATAAGTTGTAACCGAAGCGTGACATTCTTTAAAATAGCTATGTCTAAGACTGTCGGGCGACAGTTGTCCTGATAATGAGTGGGTTCCATAGGGGCTATGACGTCAAACGCGAGATCGTCACTTAGTTTGTCGAGTATCTTCCCGTTTCGAGAAGTAGTCGGACTGTTCCAAATGACGTTCCCACTGTTGAGGTCCCCCGCAATAATAACGGAGTCTCCTAACTGGAATATCGCCTCTAAATCGGATTTTAATAGCTCTCTATTCGGCGAGAGATACGCGGATACTATTATAACGGATGGATGACCGGTCATCCCTAATTTGCATACTGACACTTCCATATTGGATAGAACGGGCGGATCTATCGGCATACAATAAAGTGAGCGTTTATAGTAAATTAAGGTGCCACCCCCGCGAGTGACACGATCATTTCTGACTATGTTGTAGTTCGCGATCGCGGGATTACGCATTTTTGGTTTTAATTGCGTTTCCTGTATGAGGAAGATGTCTATCTGTCTATTACATAAAAAGGCAGCTACTAGATCGCGCTGTGTCCTAAGAGATCTTGCGTTGTAAAACGAAAGAGATAGACCGCGCGGTTTTATTTTATTCATAGCCACGAATTTATTTATTTACGATTGTGAGCTTCACGGACGAGGCGTTGCAGCGTCGTGGCAATGCCTGTGTATTTCGCGAACGCGCTGAGCTGGCCTACTCCTTCCTCGGTCTGGAGAATTGTGTAGAAATCTAGTATATCTTGCATGTCATGTTCCAGCATGAGCTGGTGAATCCAGTCAAACCCGGCGAGGCCAAAAAAGAAGGCTGAAGCCTGTGCTGGCTTTGCCTGTGGACGCTGAGCCTGAGGCCTCTGGGGCTGAGGTCGGGGTGCCCAGGGGGCCAGAGGGGCCCGCCCGGGTTGTGGCGCACGCGGTGCAGAGGGCACCGCGTGAGATGCGGGTGCGGGCGCTGTCGGGGAGCGAGATACTCCCGGCAGGCCAGGGAAAGCCTGCTTAGACATGAGAGATGGAGGCGGAGGGCGGGCGGCGGTTACAGGCGCCTTGGACACCTTTCTTGCTTGCCGAGGGCGCTGCGTGCGCGGCGCGCGAGGGCATCCGCGATAATTCGCTGGATGTCCCGCGTTACCGCACAACACGCAACTGGGGGGCTCGGGAGTGTCGGGTGTGCGCCCGCACTCCTTGGTGGAGTGATCACCTAGGCACTTGACGCACCTAGGGCGGAGGTGACAGTTACGCGCCGAGTGACCGTAACTCTGGCAGTTGTGACACTGCGACGGAGTGTGGGTTTTTCGGGGAGGCTCAACGGTGATGCCGTTAAGGTTGCAAACGGAGGACAGGCTAAATATAGCCTTACCCTCCTGAGAGCGGTCTAGGAGGACCAAGACCATGTTATAGGGCGCTCGAGTTCGTGGGTGGTACATTCGATGTACCTCTCTGACAGGAAAATTTTGCTCCTTAAGGGAGGCCGTCACGTCCTCGACCGAAATCTCGGCCGGAACGCGGCGAATCACTACACGGAGGAGGCGTTCCTCCTCGAGAGTGAAGGTAAAATGAGCCAACTTGGCTTCCCGAAGGAATTTGGTTAGCTGTCGGAAATCGTTGACTGTAGGGACTTTAACCTGGATACCCGCCGGAGTACTTAGGGCGGACGTGTAATTAATTTTTTGAGTCTTTAATCTATTTGAAATGGACGTCCACTGGGACTTGTCCTGGATTGTAACCGGAGGCGGTGCGCGAGGTTTCTTGGTCGCTGCTGCGGAGTCCGTAGCTTCGACTTGCGAGAGCGAGAAGGAAGTAGCTCTGCTCGAGCTCGGTATAGCCGTGGCGGGCGCTCGGGCGCCATCTTTGTTTCGAACTACTTTTTCTGCCGGGCGTTCGGTACCCGTGTCGGAGTCGGAGGAGCGTGATCCGCGGCGGGGGCGTCTCCGATGTGAAACGATTTGGAAATCGTTGTCTTGCGCAGAAGGCGCGGAATTCGCGGATGGCGCGGTAATGGCAGGCGTGAGAGACGCGGTGGGCGTGACTATGTCTAACTCCATTTCGGAGCTGGCCGCCGAGCTGGAGCTTGGTGAACGGCCTCTATCCGCCTGGTTCAGCGGTGACGCAGGCGAATCACTGAGGAGCGCGTACCTATTAACTGTTGCCACGCTGGGCACATACTGAGCGTCCTCCTTGGGCGGGGCACAGTGACGCGCGAGAATGGCGTTGACGACGCTTTCGTCGACTCCATTCGCTAGGAAATCGTTCCTGATGCTTTTAATAAATTTGAGGGCCATTTTGTGGCCTGAGGGGAACGCGAACCAACCTCCCTGCCTTAAGGGCAGGGGGGCACGCCAAACGAGTTAATTACGTGTCTATACCGGGTGCGGATCAAGAGAGCTGTTTAAACTGATCCAGAAGAAGAAAGCAAAATAGGAGATACGTTAACGAGACAGGCAAGGTAAATAATTTGCATAGATATAGAACAAATAAATAAATGGATAACTAAACTAATAAATAAATACAATAAATAAAGTTATAAAGAAATGACGACTAAAGGGATAAAGGACTATGTACATAAATAGATAAACTAATTAGTAAACAAATAAATGTACCAATATAATATAATAAACAAAGCAATAAATAAATACAAAGGAAGGGTCTCACTCAATTTCAGGAAAAATAGCGCAGATGTTCCGCAGGTGCGGTACACGTGTGCGGCTACGTCAGGCGGATCGGCACTTCAAGGCGAAAGCCGAACGAACACTCACTGTAATAGCGATTATTATAATAATCACGAAATATCGTTCCGAGCGCGGACACAACCGTTCCCGGCCGCGTCAAAATCGGACTGTCGTGATGTTGATCAAACTGACGTAGCAGTTATATTTAGTACAGCTGACGACGAACCACCTCTTGAACGAAATATGATTTCAATGTCAAAAGTTAATGCTAGCATTAAAAACACCCATTACTTTTTCTAAATGGTGTTATTTGGTGGCATATTAATATTCCTCATAATGTAAAGACTGCATCTAATTCATGATCAGGTAGAAAAAGATTAACTATACTTCAGAATGCAGCCTATCGACTTGTAATTAGAGAAAGCTTCAGTATGTTTCACCGTTCCCAAATCTATTTTTGCAGTGGATAGTTGATATTTATGTGAATCTAGAGGTCTCGAGATTATATTTCATTCTAAAAACAGTTCAATCAAATCAGACAGTTCTTACATCTGATATGCACAACAATTTAACAGTTTATGTAGAATCGAACATTAATGTCAGTACTGTTGACTGGATAATAATTTTTACTATCTACCTACCTACCACATGAATCTCCAAGAACCATGACTCAGAATTATTTAGATGCTATATCAATTGCACAACATTTTTGAAAGCCTTCTTTATTTATTACTATAACTTTCAATTCAAGTTAGCTGGAAATAGTTAACAATATTGGTAAAGCTGAGAATGCTAATTTTAGTCCTGAATTTTTTATAATAAAGCCGCAAATAATATTATCGATTTGCTAGATAATAAGTCGATAAGTCTATTTATTTATTTTAGGGTCGTCAATGTGACAATACACTAGTAGATATATAAAAAGTTAGACTATTATGATTCATTATAAATGTAGTCCTATTTAAAGATAACCACGGCATGCCCCAACACTAAATTAAATATTCATAAAAATAAATATGAAACTATTTTACATATTTAAAGATTTAACTTAATAATACCAAAACAAAGAAATAAAATGTCTAGCTGGTTTTGATGTCTAAAGACTTATTATAGGGTGGATCAATATGTGAACTATTTTGATGTATGTAACTAACACCGCTATCTGTGCATCCGTCAAGAATTAGTGTAGCTATAATGTTTTTCAAACATATACGGTGTACAACTAAATGCTGCGTCTCAGAGAACAAAATCGTTCACAAAAAGTAAGGCCAATTAAATCGTAGACATCGAGTTTTAATACACTATACCATCCTACGGTTTTATTAATGGCTGCGTTTATAACTGGCTTTCACACGGGAGTAGTTGCGGGCATAGCTACTTCATAAATAGTTAAGAAACAGTGTATCACCTGTAAAAATATATTTCTTACATTGGTCACGTTTACTAATTTCTATCAAATACATCACAATAATGTACTGTAGAATTACATCTCTTTAAGAAGCCTACAGAAAAGTTTTGGTTTGTATTCCTATTACCTAGGGAAAACCCACAGTAATCATTTCTGTTGTCAGCGTCAACATTTACATAATGGCGTCTCGTAGATACGAATTATATATTTAAAAAATACTTTATCCGCCAAATAAACAGACATTTTGAGAACTGACAACCGTGTGCTTAAGGACTTTGCCCCCTTAACAAAAGTTGTTTTTTCTAACAAGATAACAAATAATTTTAATCGACATTATATGAGAAAGTGTTAACAATGAAACAGATAACACATGGGTCTAAATAACTTGGACTCTTGGAACTAAACTTGGAATCTATGATAGACCTTTAGTACAAAATAAATGGTTTTTATAACTACAGCGCGATGAAAATTACCGCAGTGAAAAGATTAGAAACGCTCGGAATCTCATATAATATATATATCCACAGTTATCCATATATAATATCATAAATCTTTTTCATATTACTGTGGATAATTTCAAGACTTATGATATACATTTATTATCGAATAAAACAAACATTTTATATTTATTCTGGTACCATTTGTCATACACGTTACTTCTAAAATATTCAGCCCCCAAATTATTTATAATTTACTAAGTAAATATACAGGTATAGTAACAGATTGAAATTATTAACTCAAGGTTCTTACATTATTCAGAGGAAAAATAAGGCATTCGTTTATTTACGAATGAATTTAGTTATAATATCCAAATATATACTATGTACAACCAGATCTGTAGTGCCATACTGTGTCTCGGAGAACAGAATCGTTCAGAAAGCGTGAGACCAATTAGCCGAATTTTAATATAAGCTCAAAAACTACTGAACTGATTTTCATGCGGTTTTCACCAGTAGATAAAATGATCCAGGAGAATGGTTTTGATGCATAATTTGTCAAATTTTTTTTTTGTTACTTGAGCGTGACATCGTCCGTTGAGCCTGCTAGTAATCATATAATTTTATTCATCGCTAAGTTTATAATTGAAATATCATACGGACATAGTCGCAGGCACAGCTAGTATATAATATTTATGAAGTATCCAAATGCACAATGCGATTCATAAAAATCATAGATATCCGCGAACTTTGCAATGAAAGTTATAAAAACAACATTTGGAAGGAAGGCCATGATAATTTGTGGTAATTTTCGGCAAATTTTACCCGCAACCCACATGGATTTCATGTAAAATTAATCGAAAATTGTGTCATGAGTTGGCATAAATTTGCTTATTTTCAAAAGTTTCCTCAGAATATGATGGACTTACCAAGTAGAGTATAATTTGTAGAATTCATTAGAAATATTGCTAATAATTAAGCTTATAAGAAATACCTCAACACTGAAAATAATATTATTATTGAGGTAGATGTAACTATTTCAGAGAACATATGATATCATATATATATATGATATATATCAAGGTTTATAGACGTTAAAACCCTAATAAAGTTCAAACTTAAGTATTAAATGAATTATGATCGAATTTCGACCACTGGATAAACACTAGCTGTCAATAACGGTGCCATGATTTAAAAAAAACATTCGGTTTATGTAAACATAATCGTACTGACTTTTTACGTACGGGAAGTCAACATGAGTTCCCTTCCAATACTGATATACCAAGAGGGTCATTTGAGACTTTTAGTTACTATTTGTTTTAACACTACGGTGTTCCCTTTTCAAACATTATTCTGAAACAATCACTTCTTTAACATTCCATCTGCTCAATTCTTTTTCTGTTGATTAAAGTAGAAATACCTAGCTTTGGACGAACCTGTATAAGACGCATGTGGAAAGGTACGCGCCATGATACCATTAACAGCAAGGACTACCAACATACCTCAGTAACTTATAGAACAAAATCCTAGAAACTTATAGGTCAATCCAAGGGAACTTCCTACGTAGTTCATTCACTGCGGCAGGGAAGTTTGACAGTGTTTTCTTTCTTTTTAAAACCATCTCGTATACAAGCTTTATTGGCAGTACGAGGTGATGTACCTTCACCGGCAGTCATTCTTCATTATCCTTAGCCGGTATCGTCCAGAGTGTGATGTCATTGCGATAATGACATCCTGGCACAAGGAGTCTCATTCAATAAAGACGCCAAGGGCTTATTACGAATTACCTAACACACAGCTGAACCGGTGGTTCCCAGTTGATAACTCCCGAAATAAATATCTATCGACCAGAGTCTAGAATCAACTAAGTTATAGTACTAGGGACTTGTCTCCGATTGCATTTTAACCCATGTGAAGAGATGTACTTTCTCCATCTCATCAGGACACGCATTTACGACAATCTTATTCTTAGATTTCATAGATTGACTTCGCAATGATGACTGTTTATCAATTTATAAGCACTTGTCTTTGGTCTTAGATTGTTGTGTACATTTCACCGAGTATAAATAAAAAGTTTAATACTCCATGTGTTTATCAATCGTCTATTAAACTGACTTCTTATCAGTATAATTAATATACAGTCAAATATTTTAATAAATTTTAACATTATTGTGAACAATAACGCTATGCAAGGATATACAGGAAAATATACATTTTTTGTTATGACGATTGCTAATTAGCAATAATGGTGGGAAAATATTCTTATTACAACATATGAGAACTTACAAAATAATTAGGAGTTACTTTTAGAAGGCCAGTCATTGAATAATTTACGTCACGGAAAAAATCATTAATAAATATAGATCTAATAATAGGTCATTAATTTAAGTTTAAAAGTTGCATAATTTATCTTCAAATTTGAACTTAATCAAATTTCAACAATTAAACAAAAACAGTTCTGTTTTGTTTTTTTTTTTTTTTTTTTGAGGTGGAAAATAACCGCCCGTCGCGAAGCACGGCAAACAGATTTTGTGGAACTGATTTCACATGAAAATCTGAATCGCCTTTGCAGTTATCGCCGAGGTTGCAGAAATCGCTATATCTTTCTTCAGGAATCCCGTTCATAAGCGAAATCGAAGTACCTACTATGTCACAGACGTGTCATGCCATTTAAGTATCTACGAATCCTTAACCTCCATGGGTATTTATGAGTTCTCATATCATAGTTATTTTGGCCGCTAGACTGTTTCACATATATTGAACCTCCCAGCGATAAACAGAAAGAGAGAGTCGTAGTTCAGTCAAGCTGTGAAGGTCTGTCAGACTAATAACGTAGTCAGGTTATAAAACAAATCGCCAGGAGTTGTACCACCCTTTCACAGAAAATCGCCGTGAAGCAACACGGTGCTTGCATTGTTGCATTTCGAACGATCTGGCCCACTCACCCTTTCCCTTCCCTGTCCCTCCCCTCTTCATCAAAACAGGCAGGCAACGCATTCGCGACTCCTCTAGTGTTACTGGTGTCTGTGGACGGTGGTGGTCACCTAACATCAGGTGATACACCAATTCGTTTGCCTCCTATGATATAAAAAAAATAGAGTAATCAAACAATCGACAATAATAAGAGATAAATACTATATTTAACTATACAATTAAATTTAAATAAAAGGCTTAATGATTATTATTGTACGTAGATGAGTATAAACATTATGATGAAGATTTTTCATGTTATTGTATTTTATTTATAACAATGAAATTAATAATTTAATTTTTAAAGTAATCCTTGAACTTTGAACCCAGTTAAATAATAAAACATTATATTTTCTTTCTTTGCCCATCTCGAAATTAAATGAATCAGTATAATGATGTTTCCAGAGTTTATAAAAGCCAGTAACTTATAATTTTTAATTTAGTTACATAGAGACGCTTAAATAAAAATGACGTTGTTAAAAACAATTACTGAGAGTAACATAACATCCGATAGCTTCAGTGAGACAAACATTTTAACAGATGAAAAAAATATGTCCAGAACTAAAATAAAAACTATTGGCACAGATTATACATATAAACACGAAATAGTGTGGAGAAATGTTATAATATTTTTGACATTTCATATAATTGCTCTCGCGGGAACTATTCTGATGTTTTGTGGATATTTTAAACCAGCGACCGCTGTATGGAGTGAGTAACTTTTTTATTACATATCGATAACGTTTTTCATGATCTATATTAAACAAATCCATATTACCGTAATTTTTTTTCTACGACATATTATTTATCAACTATAAACGACGTTAAAATATGTTTATCTGTCTATATGTCAAAATTTATATAAAAAAATTACTTGATTGATTTTTAATTTTGTACATAAGAAGATATTTTTAATTAAATTAATCGTCAAAAATAACTACAAAATTTTCAAAAAAAAATTATAAAATAAATTCTCAAATAATTTTCAAAAAATTTATTTCATGGGATATATATTATTCAAAAATTGATGGGATCTAAAAATATCAAAAATAATTTTACAAATCATTAGATACCTATAGAATAAGTAGATATAAACAACAAAGTTTAAAGACCTGTTGTTTATCCGGGCTGACCTTCGAAATGGCTGAACCGATTTTGATACAACTTGCAATGAACAAGTCCTTATCAGAGCAGCATCTGATATTTTTCTATCCAGGATAACCAGTAATGATACAATTTAACAAGGTCATTGAAAGCCGGTAAAGGATTAAAGGCAAAATGTTCAAATTACAATAAGAAAATCAAGGCAATTAATCCACTCTCGGGAACTACTAAAGTAGTATTATTAATATATTTTACACGTACACTTCCAGTATTATGTATTTAACTAGTCAAATAAATAGTATTGTAGAGTTTTTGGCGAGATTTTAGTCTGTCATGTAGTGGATTTTATTTTTTATTCATAATCATTTGTTATTTGACTCTATATTGTAAATTTGATGGTGTTTTACGTAGTATAGTTAGTTTATTGTGCATAAGTGAAGTGAATGGAAAATAATGCCACGCAGCATGAGATGCCATAAAAACTCCCAGAAAGGTTCTAACAAGGGATCCACCATCTTGTTAGAATATTGACTCACACGATGCTTAATATTGAAGTGATCGCACGACGCTTGTAATATTATTGACTACGCGACAATGGCAGTAATAATCTGAAAGATTGATTGCCAAAAATTAAGTTAAAAAAATAGTATTGTAAGTAAAAAGTAATGTTTTAATTGTTTAATATATTATCCTGTACACGTTAAAAAACGAAGTTCACCAAAAACAAAGTACAAAGAGTAACAGTTGTAAAAACATTTAATTCGTTAAAATTATATTTATAAATCTTCATTATTAATTTATTTACTCAAGATCCTTCTGAAATATTAAAAAAGAAATTAGTCATTACAAGTCTGTTTTGGCTGTCAAAGAAAAATATGCAAATGGAATTTGAGTCAATATTTATCCCAATTATTCTGTTATTCTATATACTTCGAAATACTTATCTATACTAATATATAAAGCTAAAGAGTTTGTTTGTTTGTTTGTTTGGTTGAACGCGATAATCTCAAGAACTACAGATCTGATTTGAAAGTGTAGCGTGCTGGCCATTAAAAATTATCTATGGCCCTTTTTCAAAACAACGACATATTCGTTGTCACTAAAAGATACAAAATTTTCCTCGACAAAAGTGGACATTAAAAGTTTCGGTTGCAAAGTCAGCGTTTAATTTAATCATAATTTCACATCGAACACGCCCCAAAAAAAGTTTATTTTAGTGTTGGATAGTGCATTTATCGAGGATGGCTATAGGCTACATATCATAACGTTTAAACCAATAGGAGCTGAGCACTAATGAAGAATGTCTCAAAATCGGGCTATTTTGGAAGCTTTCGATGCGTGTTAATGTCAGTACTATATCCATTGCCATGGTAACGCGATAACAATCTCTCGCAAATATTTTCATGGTTTATATTTTGTGGTCCTATTAAAACAGTTAATTCTACGTTATTTTTGTTTCCAATTTTTAATTATACGTGGTACGTTTATATCGCAAACATTTCGAAAGTTTATTTTGTGTCGCTATTCAAAAAGTTTAGTAGTAATAATATTCATCCAATAAGATAGTCAAAGTCATTAATCCATACTGCCAATTCTGAAGTAGTTAATATAGGTAGTTTTTTTCTATATCCAAGATAATGTAAAGGTATAAGCGCCAAATCCTCTATGTAATATTTCGTAAATTTTTATCTTCTTAATTTTCAAGACAACCGAATTCATGCTTCGCGGTATTATTTATCTTTCATTTCATTTATGCACAATAAACGAACCATATTACATAAAACTTTTCCAATTTAACACAATATACAGATAAGTAAGACAAGATTATGAATAAAATATAAAATCCACTACATGACAGACTAAAATCCCGCCAAAAACTCCTCAAAAACTTTATTCTACGTTAGTTTTGTACCCAATTTTTGATTTGTAACATATTACGTATAATAAAAGTAAAGTGAGTGTATTTTATATTAAAAATATCCGTGATGCTACAAATTTCAACATTTTTTTTTAATTCTGTGGATATGTCTGTTTTTTTTTTATTTGTAACGGGTAATCTCCGAAACGGCTGGACCTATTTGAACGGTTTTTTTTTCTTAGAAATGACTACGCTATTGATCTAGCAAGGTCTTAATAGCTTCACCGGACTACAAGTAATATTTGAACGGGAATTTTACGGACAAATAAGTAACTAATTAGCTGTTTTATTTTAAGCTAGCGGGTTCAGCAGACTTTGCCCGCCCTGATAATAAGAGAAACTATACCTATACTTTGCCCAATAATCATTTTATATATTGGTGAAAAGGGCATGAAGATGCGTTCTGTAGTTTTTGATATTATCGCGAACAGACATATAGACAGACGTGGAACAGGACTTTTTCTTACACTATGTAGTGATAAGCTGTTATCCGTGCCTTCGTCCATGTGAAATTAATCAAAAATATGTTGTTCACTGTAAACATACACGAGCTGTACTGGACTTCAAGATTTTTTTATACCGAAAGGCAGCAAACAGGCTGACGGCCCACCTGATGGTAAGTGGTTAACGTCGCCTATGAACAACTGTAACACCAAGGGTATCGCTGTTGTAATTGAAAGTCATATGTTTATATGTGATTTAAATTATAGCAAGTTATGATAATAACTTAATTAGGTATATCGACACTATGGACATATTATATCTATATAATAAAAGATTTAACACATATTGTTCGAAAATGTATAGCTTAATATTTTCATTACTTTCTTGGTGGGCACTAAGGGTCATATATAGCAGTTTAAAGTTCCAGTTATGTGGCTGATGATAAATCTCTTCCCATTCGATTCACTATTCTTATTCACATATATAATGTACAAGTACATGTTACCTGTTACAGTAGATGATGTGCGTGTGATACTTACAAATATTTTTGAAAGAGTATTATTGTAATTTACACTAGATATGTGATCAAAATTTTACATTTATTTAATATATTTAAAAAAAAAACGCGTGCGGAGCCGCGGGCAACAGCTAGTTATATATACAATCTCCACTCTGCGTGACTATTTGACGACAAAATACTATGTTATTTACATTCAAAGACTTCAATTATGGTACGAGATTTTGAGGGAATGAGCGTGGTCATAATATGAACTGTTACTTGTACCATAAAGCATTTACATAAAAAAATCTTAATTTCACTTTCTTTCGGTTTTAGCGATTTTCTATGGATACGTGAATGGTGAGGGTATTACTATTGGGGCACATCGATATTATGCACACAGATCGTTTAAAGTAAAGCCTTTACTGAGAGCCATACTTATATTAATGCAAACAGCTGCTGGACAGGTGAGTATTGTTTTGATTCACTTTTCACACCGGCTTTTTTTAGTATCGATGGCCATGTATGTAAAAACTACTTACAGGATTTTAATCAAACTATGTCGTTATATAACTAATACGTCAGAATAATATATTACACATTATAGAGGTATTGCTTAAATTAGCAATAATATAACGTTAAGCGTAAAGCAATATGGAAAAAAATCCTTTCTTCCGAAAACTCCTTCTGCTCGAGTTGCTTGAATCGTTAAAGTTACGGAAGATAATGTATGTATATTATTATTTATAACGATAAAAACTGAGATGAATATTAGAGAGCCTATTCCAGAATAAATACCAAGAATAGAATTTCCACCAGTTACTATATCATTACAATTTATAGTCAAATATTTTGTGCAAATAGAACGATGTGTATAAATCACACTTTATATTGCGTCGCGTAAATTAAATACCGCATATTGAGTTTACAAAGTACGTTGATCATTTAGATAATGTAATTTAGTTTATAATGATTATTATGGTTCAAATACATCTAAATAATAATTATGTTTCTCTGTAGAATTCAATGTTCGTGTGGGTTCGCGATCATCGTCTGCATCACCGTTACACAGACACTGATGCTGATCCCCATAATGCAAAACGGGGCTTTTTCTTCAGTCACGTCGGTTGGTTGATGAGTAGAAAACACCCTTTTGTTATTGAATACGGAAGAAAAATTGATATGAGTGACTTACAAGCCGACTGGATGGTCAGGTTCCAGAAGAAGTAATGTATAATATTTTTCAAACTATCATACTCTGTACAAACTAAACTAAATCACATCACTACATATTATAATTCAAAGTCCTCTGCCACGTTTGTCTGTTTGTTCGCGATAAACTCAAAACTACTGATCGGATTTTCATACGATTTGCACCAGTAGCTAAAGTGATTAATTCGAAAGGTTTAGGTATATAACTAGTCAAGGTTTTTTTAATTATCAGGCGGAATAACGTCTACTTTATCCTCTAGTATATTCATATAACACGTATCTTAATATTGAAAAGTGTAACAATCATTAGATTAAATTACATTGGATAGAAATCCTCTTGATTGGATAGAGATCGCTTATTTCACATGTTAACTTTTGTTCGCGGCTGCACTCTTGTCATAGATTTGATTTATCTCTTGGGATAAAATATATTGTACTACCATCTGCCCGTGACTTCGTTCGCGTGGAATAGTTTCTTTGGTCTAACACTAACACGCAAGCTCTCAAGAGGAAAAAATCCTCAATTTTTAAACATTCTTTATTAGTGCTCCGCTTCTATTGGTCTTAGCGTGTTGATATATAACCTATAACCATTCTCAATAAATGAGCTATATAACACAGAAATAATTTTTCAAATAGAACCAGTAATTCCTTAGATTACCCCCTACAACGTCACAAACTTACAACCTTTACCTCTTTATGATATTATAGTATAGATTTTATCTGGATGAGACATATGGTATGAACCTTTTCCGTATCCGTATGGCGGGAAAGCGTAACAAACAAATAAACCCACAGTCACATCTATAATATTACTAGTGACCCGCCTCGGCTTCGCACGGGTGCAATGTAGATATCCATTTTAATGGAATACTGTTAAGGGCAGTTGTGATCTACATAACATGTACAATGTATTTGATTGCATAAGGATAATACTATATTGTATGTAATTGCTTGGTAAATAACACATAATTATTTTAGTAAAAACTTAAAATTGGTTACTGTGGATTATCCTTTAGCGATAAATATATATAACATAGGGGACTTTTTATTCGTTCTATTTAAGATACCAATTCCGTAGCTCATTAATATGATCTATCTCGTAACGTTCAGCCCGAGTTTTTGTAATTTAAGTTCACAAAAATATGTTTGTTACAATATCAGATTACAAATCTTTGAATTGTCGGCTTTTCTGTATTGTATATGTATTACATACACATAAACCTTCCTCCTGAATCACTCTATCTATCGCTAAAAACTGTATTAAAATCCTTTGAATAGTTTAAAACTTCTAAAGGAACAGACAACAGAAGTGACTTCATTTTGTAATCTGTAGAGATAATTTTATAACACTGTCAAAGTAGCGAAAATACGTAGCTGGCAATATATCAATCGACTCGTAGTAGTAGCCGTAGAGTTTAACACAATCGAAAATTACCAGATTAGGCCCCCCTCGGCAGCGGCTCAAGCCTAGGTCCGTTCCCTCGGCGTGGAGCCCTTGAGTGCGCTGCTCGCGCGATACAGTGACACAAAATGTTACATCACTGCAACAACAGTACACATATCACCCCCACGCACGTGCACGCATACATGCTTACACATGAAAGTGGAAGGGTTTTGTTTCTTTCCCTTATCGAACTGAAATAGTTTGTAAAATTATCCGATACGAAATATATATAAAAGTTGTTGAGGTATGTATACTTGGTACACATATATGCTCCAACAACTCATATATGTATGAATAGTTAGGTTAGTTAGGTCAGCTCAGATAGGTCGCGAATTGCACGTGTCGGGCAGCAGCCGAGGCCAAGGAGTGCCGTGCACCCTTGAGCTAGTTGCCCAAATAAAATCGGCTGAGTGCCGCAAGCGCTCACCTTAGTAGTAGTCAGTTCGAAAAAAAAAAAACAATCGAAAATTCGAACAAATTCAACATAAGTTTGTTTATGAGAAAACCTTTTACATTTTGGATTCCTCTTTAGATGTTCCCATGAGTTTTGTCCGTAATTACTTCGGTAACTACTACTTAGTACTACTACTACTTGTAGTAAGAGAAATCAGCTTATATTGGGACTAGCATATACGTAGTGCTATAAATTTGTAAACAAATATATATAATGATTGAAAGACAATTGGTACTACTCCTGAGCCAATTTATGCTCGAACAATACCAGATGTATGTGTATATAACTTATAACTACTATTATAAAGAGGTAAAGTTTGTGAGTTTGTGACGTTGTGATGTTGTGAAGTTATAGGGGGTAATCTCAGGAACTACTGGTCCGAATTGAATAATTCTTTCAGTGTTATATAGCTCATTCATCGAGAATGATTATAGGTTATATATAACCACGCTAAGACCAATAGGAGTGGAGCACAAATAAAAAATATTTCAAAATCAGGATGTTTTTTCCTATTGAGAACGCGAACGAAGTCGCGGGTATAGGCCAGTGTGTATATATAACTAGCGCGCCCGGCAGACGTAGTTCCGCTCTGAAATGAACAAATTATATACCCACACCTTTCTCCATGACTCACTTTATCTTCTGATGAAAGTTACATGAAAATCCGTTCAGTAGTTTTTGAGTTCATTGCGAACAAACAGACGACTTTGTTTTGCAGAGGACTTTGTAATATAATATGGAGTGATTACAACCTATGCCACATTTGCGCAGATTAATTCTTTCTTGTTTGTTTCTCAAGTTAATCATTTTCACTTTCTATCACTTCCTATGACATTTATTTATAAAAATATAACCCAATACAGCGTCATGATCTTCTATTACATTACAAAAAGGGTTACTTCTGTAGAAGCTATTTTATGTAATTCATCCCGTAATACAATACAACAGAGCCACTCAATTAAACTGTGACTAAAATATGATTATTGTTATCTTCAGATATTACGTCCCGTTATACCTCATATTTGCGATAATCTTCCCCGTGTGGGTTCCAATACACTTCTTCGGGGAAATTTGGTGGAAGTCTTTATGGAATGCCTACTTCGTTCGGTATATTATTGAGCTGAATATAACTTGGTTGGTTAACAGCGCCGCTCACCTGTATGGTACGCGTCCCTATGATAAGTAAGTAAATATAAATAATTTAAAAACTAATTTCATCATATTTAAGTGAAAAGGTTAATTTCAGTATTTTCCAAAGCTAAAAGGACCTAGTTCTAGTGTACAGGTCATCTATATATCTGTATAATCTATTCTTCTTTTTCTTGTTTTGGCTTCGCAGAAGCACTTGCCAGTGTCAATGTTTTCTTTCAATGGACGTTATAGTACAATTATATTACAAGCGTCGTGTGATTATTTCAATATTTTAACAAGATGGTGGATTCCTTGTTAGAACCTACCAGGGAGTTTTTGTGGCATCTCATAATTTCATGCTCCGTGGTATTATTTTCCATTCACTTCACTTATGTGCAATAAACTAACTATATTACGTAAAACACCACCAAATTTACAAAATATAGTCAAATAACTCAAAATTATGAATTCAATATAAAATCCACTATGTGACAGACTAAGATCCCGCCAAAAACTCCCTGTATAATCTCGATGGCTATGCTAGTTTAAACAAATGAACGTCGCGTGTGTTGGGGTCCCTTTTAATTAAATTATTAAAATATATTTATGGATATAAATATTACACTAGTAAAGGTTGAGTATGCTGTATTATTGAGTAGGTAATCTAGTTTCTGGAAGGTCAACAACTTGGTTTTGCATACAGACACTGACGCAGCGCTACTAAGTATAAGTAATGTAGGCCTGGGAAGGATCGCAAAATACATTTTTTCTTATTGTAGTGCGACAAAGTGACTGTACTATGCCTGATGGTAAGAATAGTACAATCCAAAAACATCGGCAACCACCGAGAGACAGGAGGCCTAGCCAAGTTGCTTATCTACAATCACCAACACGAATAGAAAACGGAACAATGTATGGAGATGACATATCTGAACGCTATATCACGTAATTTTATCGCTAAGCAACTTGGCTAGGCCCCCTGATTATCCATCGCCGGTCACCGGTGTCATAACGGCCTGTTACACTTCAGTGTTTTGTGATATGTCTAAGGCCTTTGGCTGCGTTGATCATAGTACGGTTAATCAGAAATTAAAACACTATAATATTTTCGGTGCTTCTCTACCTTCTAGCCTACTACTTAAAAGATCGCTGTCACAAAGTTAGTAACGTTAGCAACGTCTCCATAATCATTGACTTGAATTAGCTATGCCCAAAATAATAATAATAAAAGAGATAACTACAACACGGATAACAACACTTACATAAAATAGTCGGTGAATATGATTTTGTATTCCTTTGTGCCATCTTCCAAATAAGAAAGGTTTTACTTCTTTAAAAATAATATCGGACGAAATGTGGCTGTGTCGTGTATGCTTTTTTATTCTTTATATATCATCAAAATAGTTTGCTGAATGTTTGCTTGTAGAGAGCTCTTGGGTCTTTAATGTTTAATTTATGGAGAAATTCAGAACATCGTTGTAGGTGGTAAAGCCACGCTGAAGCTATAACTGGCTTCAGCAAGAATAGGTCGGCTCGTCCGTGGTAGCACCATCCGACCCAAAGAAAACCGACGTAAGTAGCGGTGCTTGCATTGTTGCATTTCGTTCGGTCAGTGAGAACGCCGGTGGCCAACCTCTCCTCACCTTCCCTTCTTCCCATCCTCCCCCCTCATTTGCCCAACAGAGGCTAGCAACGCAGTTGTGACTCCTCTGATGTTGCTGGTGTTTATGGATGGTGGTGATCACTTAACATCAGGTGACCCACCTGTTCGTTTGCCTCCTATGATATAAAAAAAAACATCGGTACACAACATTGCTATACACGCATTATATGGTATAAATAAAAATATTTGCTTCAGCTTTATAAAGAGAGGATTCCGATTGTACGAACTACACGCACGCGCGTAATCTTAAGCCAATGCGCTAACTTTGCATTTGAATCACAAAACGTATACCGATTTATTTATCTATATTAATATTATAAAGAGGTAAAGTTTGTGAGTTTGTTACGTTGTGAGTTTGTGGGTTTGTGAGTTTGTGACGTTCTAGGGGGTAATCTCAGGAACTATTGGTCCGATTTGGAAAATTCTTTTAGTTTTATATAGCTAATTTATCGAGAAAGGTTATTAGGTTATCATTTGGCTAAGAACAATTGCGGAACACCAATGAAGAACACTTCAAAGACCATTTGAGAGCTTCTGCTGCGTGTTAGCGTAAGCCCAATGTAACTATTCCACGCGAACGAAGTCGCGGGCAGAGGCTAGTGAGTAATAAAGAAATTTAACTTTTATAACCATAGTAAAATGTAAAAACACTGTTTTAATTCCACAGAAATTTACAGCCCGCCGAATCATGGTTTGTATCGTTCTTTACTTTGGGTGAAGGTTGGCATAACTACCATCACGTGTTCCCATGGGATTACAAAGCAGCTGAATTTACATTCCTAAATACGACAGCAACTATCATCAAATTACTATCAAAGACAGGTTTAGTGTATGATCTCAGAACAGCTTCACCGGAAATGGTAAGATATCAATCATTACATAGTATTCAAAAATAACATGTAACATAGTATTCAATCATTACAAAGTTCCCCACAGAATCTGTCTGTCTTTCGCGATAAACTCAAAAACTACTGAACTGATTTTAATGCGGTTTTACCAGTAGATAAAGTGATTCATAAGGAAGATTTGTGTATATAATTTGTCAAGATTTTTTTTTATATTATCAGGGTGGAACAATATCTGTCGGCCACTAGTTTTTATAGAAATTAGATTGTAGTTATTCTAACAACTTATTATTGTATTATTATTATACTGTAACAACTTATTTTTCTTTAACATTACTTTAATATGATGATTCGGTAATCTATTAATATAAAATCAGATCTATATCTAAATCTTTCTGAAATAGCCACGACTTTCACTCTTGGTGTCTTAACATTACGCTCATACAACACGTCAAAGGAGTGAGTACTGAAACGTATCAAATTGCGATTAGCTCTCTCTCCGTTTCTTTTGCCAATTCCAAATGATCCTTTTGCGAAAACAACAAGTTAAGAAAAAAACTATCAATATAGCGCATCGGTCGATATAAGATCAAATCTTACAATGAGGTTTCGATGATAGAGTAGTGAAGTCACTCATGTTGAAAATCTGTCATTAAACATTAATGCGTTCTGGGCAGCTAAAATTAAGTGCCAGTCCCATTGCAAAACTATATCGATCGACGTGACGTACTATACACTCCACAACTGCTCCATTATCACTTCAAATTCAAGTACACTCCACAACTGATCCATATCGCTTCAAATACCATCTTAAATCACATGGTCGTTTGAGATCAGATAAGATTATCTACACACACTAAACCGAAGGGTAATAAAGAATAGTTGTTTTTAATCAAAATAAGTCTACTGCTTATCTTGTGAACTTTACAATAAAGATACAAGAGGGAGAGCAATTCTGTCAAACAGTAACATGTATAATAAAAAATAGAATTATCCGAATCTTTCTTCTTTATGTTTTTTGGCAACCATTTTTCTAGTAGATGATTACTATTATTATCGAGTAGGTAATATTACAAGTTTCTTGCCATCATTTCAATGGTCAAGATGGTGGCCGTCTTGTTAGAACTATCTAGGGAGTGTTTGTGACAAGTTAGAATTCATGCTCTGTTATATTATTTGCCATCCACTTCACTTGTGCACAATAACCAAACTATACTACGTAAAACACTACCAATATTGCAAAATATAGAGTCAAGTAACACAAAATTATGAATAACAGACAAATGTATACTACATGACGTTCCAATTCGCCTAAAACTCCATTACCCAATGCAAAAATAGCAATCAGTCCGTTTAATCAAATGCACTAACTACATGATATAATCATAGTACTTTATTAAGCACCAACATATTACTCCATATTGCGTCATACTAATAAATAAAAGTTCAGTCTCGTTTCACCTTAAATTCTAACAATAATGAGCTATAAATTAAAGCGTACTACCGGAAAATCAATTCTAAAGCGCAAAAATTAAAAAATCACAAAATATATATTTATAATATTGGATTGCGATCACGTACATCAGTTTTAAGTTAAGGTTCTAATGTGTCTGTAACCAACTAGATCGTTACTTACAAGTAAATAGGGATAAACCCGAAGTAGTGACACTATTTTGGTATTTTTTTGTATAATAGCAAGCAACCGAACAGACGGGTCACCTGATGTTAAGTGATCACCGTCGTCCTTAGACACTTGCAACACTAGGGGAGTTGCAAGTGCATTACTAGCCTGTATTTGGGGGAAGGGGTATTGGAAGGGGAGGAGGGAAAGGCGAAGAGAGGGCAGGTGAGCCTCCGGCGCTTTCACTGATCGAACGAAAGCCAACAATGCAAGACCTGTTACCTCACGTCGGTTTTCTGTGAGAGGGTGGTACTACCCCGGGTGAGCCGACCCAGACATGTTGAAACCTGTAATAGCTTCAGTGTGGCTCTACCACCTACAAAGTTCTCTATAACATTTAACTATAATTACTAAATTTTTTATTTTTCTTTACTACATTAATATACTTTAGATACTTTGATATACAGAGTGATAAGGTTTACAATGTTCGTTTATATAAAACAGGTTGCGAAGCGAGTCATACGGACAGGTGACGGCACTCACTACACAGCTGGGTCAGAAATCACCAAGTTAAACATAACCTCAAAAAGGCCTCTCCATACTGATAATTCAACAAATGAATATGCATTAAAGGAACCTAAAACCTGTTCGAAACCTGAAGATTTATTATTATATCACGAGTCAGAATACATTTCCCCTATTAATGATAATGTTAAAGAAAATTCTCGAGGATAATTCCAGAATTCGGTCATGGTATTTTTATTTAAGTTTACATAATATTGGATTTAACCAATATGTTTAACGTCTGTCAGTAACGGTTGATAAACGAAAAGAAAGAGATTAAACGATATCAATATTTACTGGAAAGAATATCTTATACTACTTTTGACAAGATAATAGGGAGATGCGGTTTGAAAATCGATGGAATTTCCTTAAATCGACACTTGGGTTACAAGGCCCAAGCATTGTCCCATACTCCTGGACTTTTGACACCATGGTATGTAATATCTGTAAGATAAATCAACAAAATATTAATAGCTCTGAATCTCTCTCGTACTCATATTATTTCTTACCTCACTGGATAAATATTCGTGAAGAAGAATATATACTTTGATATCTGTAATTATCCATTTAAGTAAATCATTGTCATCATATATCATATATCATATATCAAATCGTGTATCACATATACTAAGCTCCCTATAAATTTAAGGACCTTTATTGTTTATATTTTGTTCCATTTAATTCAATCACTAATTTTATTGGCATATGATTTTGACCATACGACGCGGATTTTTGTGAATGGTTCTACTTAGTTTTTGGATAGCGTTAACTCATCGTCATTTTTTTTAAATTAAACGTTTATTCAATGTACTTCGAAGCGGACTTATATCAGCTACAATCTTTGAATATCCAATAATTTGCTCGGATAACGTTTATTATTTAAAAGTAAGATAAACGTTTTTGATTGTAAATAAAATTTTTAATATGATTATAAGCAAAAAAGTTAATATACAAAGATTCACTGAATTATTATTCACTATCTCATTAGTAAAATATTATTTAATTCCTTAAAGAATAGCTAAAAGATAATATTTGAATATAATCATTTCGTCTTAACGTAACTCTTATCAATCATAATTATCATTCAAATAACAACCATTGTTTTCGAAATCACTAAAGAATGTAATTAATTACCTATTGTCATATTTTATTCAGCTACTATTTATTGTATTTGGAAAAACCTTGAAAAATTTACTTACTTCTATTGTATTATTATATTGACAATAAATATTATATTTTATAAGGATTATATTCATAAGAACATATTTGTAACTGCTAATTATTATATTATTAATAAAATATCGAATAACATTTAAATACACTTAAAAAACCCAAGCAACTATATTCAATTGTAATAAATATAGCCTGTAAGAGCCGCACTGTAGGCTAAAACTCTGTTTTCGAGAAAAAGTACGGCCATAAATACCAACTGGGTTGGTTGGAATATATTTTGCTATTCAAAACTCCCGTGAAAACCTCAGTCCAATTTCAATATTTATAATTATTCCTTTAGCATGATGCATATACCTACTCTTTTTTACAGTATACATACGAAAATATAATTAGCCGTAATGATGGGAAAATATTTAGTAACAAACAATGACCTACCAAATAATTAGACGAAACTTGACAAAAGGTCAGCCATGGAAATTAATAAAGGAATAAAATGTTAATTGTTATAGATACAATTTTATTCAAGATCTTGAAATATATAGAAATCTGATAAACAAGTAGCTTTTTTATGTATTTAATCAGTTAAACAATCTCAATCGGAACAGAAACAACCGAGTCTAGCATTATGCCGGATCCAGTACAAATATTTTGTGACTCTTGTATACACTCCTGGGTATCCTGCACGACCACAACCAATTCCCCACGACACTATTCCTGTAGATAGAAAAAAAATATTATTTTCTAATATTTTTCCATGTCATTAGAAGTACTATATTCTACTTCGAACGCCTTATAGATTATTGTAAGATATACAAACCAACCGAGTAAACATTTTGATAAAGAAAATGTAATAGGAGATTTTTTAACATGTTCACACCGGCGCGTATCACCGGTGGCCCCCAGTAGATTGTCTTTTCTTGCGGCGCGATAATCGAATTACGTATTCGATTGTGCTATTAGAAATATTAAGAATTTAACGTTTATTTATTAAAAATAGCACAATCGAATACGTACCACCGGTGGTACGCGCCGGCGTGAACGTGTTAATTAAACATACTTGGTAAAGGTTGCTTACTAAAGGTATTTATAATTATTACTTTCCCGTTTCGATTTTTGATTTTGTTTATCGAAAGGTTTTTTTTCTATACTAATATTATAAAGAGGTAATAGTTTGTGAGGTTGTAGGGGCAATCTCAGGAACTACTAAGCCGATTATGAAAATTATTTTACCAATAGAAAGCCACGTTATTTGTGAGTGTCATAGTCATACATTAACCCGAAAAATGAAAAGACTTTTTTTGTGGTAGTCAGATTTGCAAAGTAAGTCGCAGAAAAAACGGTCGAATGAAAACGTTTCTTACGAATGATGTCTTAACGACGAGAGAGATGAGATTAAGTTCTTGAGAAAAGTTGTAGAGCTTGATATTTCCTACAAAAAAGTGAATGACAGCGTATGTCTAACTTCTATATTTAAGTCACAAAAAGTAGTTTTTTTTTAATGTTTACGGCCCAATAGAGTGGGCGCAAGTCAGCTAATTTTTCATAAAATTTTAAATATCTTTATAATAATTCGTAATAACTGAAAAAACGCATAGGTATCTGAATCTTTTCTACAAATAACGCATAAACGTTAGGTGTAGTTTGTGACGTATAAGAACCGAATAAACATTTTTTAATAATTTAAAGCCGGAGAATAGGATGAATATGGGAATCTTTTATATTTATTTATTAGTGGGTTTATTTATTTAAAACGGATTTGGAAATTTCCAATTATAATTCTATGTATTTTTCTGTTATTAGAAAATAAACTCTTAAAACAACAACAAAAAATTCATGGTCGTTTTAATATTTGACCCTAACAACAGTGATTACATATGAGCGATTGCACTAATGCAGGTTGTTTAAATAAATAAATAACTCCATCCAAAAAGGTAGCTATTCCACTAACATCATTTTGTTTAAGAAGTTGCCACCATTTCTACCAAACCTGGGTAGGATCGCCCGTCTATATTATGGCGATAGAATCCTTTAGCACTATAAAAATAATATAATTCGTTAGTTACCCAATAATTCATATCTTTTATCTTTCCTTTCTGCTGATAGTGGACCACCGCTATCGCCCTGCAATAAAAAAACATTTTGTAGCAACTCAGGTTACAAATAAAATTAATGAGACCCAATTTGTTGCTGAGGAAGGGTAATGTTTATATCCATTAGACATTAACCACATATGGTAACAAATGACATAGTATGTTTTGAGTTTTGCAAACCATCATAACAAAACCTGGAGTCTGATCATGAACATTTCCATAGTCATTTATCCTTACTAATATTCTAAGCTAGCTGATACCCGCGACTTCGTCTACGTCATATATTCTCAATTGTTTTTTTTATGATTTACTTGATTATTTGATTATATCTCAATGGGAATAATGGGCACCGGTTTCGAAGAAAGCTGCCAAGCGGCTTGACATTTTCCGACACTTCCGACAATTATCGTTATATTTTGACCAATTCATAAAAAAATCTTGGCAAATTATATACCTCAACCTTCCTCGTGAATCACTCTACCTATTAACCGCATGAAAATCGGTTCAATAGTTCTTGAGTTTATTGCAATGAGACGCTAGTCCGGTGAAGCTGTTAAGACCTTGCTGGGTCAATAGCGTAGTAAGTTCGAAAAAAAAAACAATGAGACGCAACGAAGGGCTTTGTTTTATAATATGAGCTGATGCGGATTGAGTTTGTTTATTAAAGTGAAACTTCTAACGCGACTTCCAACAAGGTTGCGTTAAACGTTTAACGCTACCATGGAGGGGGTATGAAAGCACTGTTGCGTTAAATGTTCAACGCTAGAAACACGATGATTTCACTAAAAATCAATTTCTATCCCTTCCTAATTTCATTTCCACATTACGAAGTTTCACTTCTTCCGCGCGGAGGGACTCCACGCACTATTTTTTTAGTAATGCTTTCACACCGTAACTATTCAGCTGATCGACAAGAAATTTATACGCGTTATGAGAGGTATAGGAAAGGAAATACAATACTATTCATTTAAAAAAATGGTCTCTATCCGAAAGATAGGTCAAAGCCATAATAATAAGGTCGAAGCCGCCAGCAAAAGCTAATATAACGATAAAACACAATTACCTGACAGGTATCTTTTTCTCCTTTATCTGGATAACCAGCACAGAGCATATAGTCTGCTATCATGGCCGATTCATATTTAGTGTTCCTACAAGCTTCGTTGCTTAATATTGGTAATTCTACGTCCATGAGACTACAAGAATGGTTCTTCTGTTCTGCCGTGGAACCCCAACCAGCAGCAATTGCTTTGACTCCTTCGTAACTATTCTCTAAAACATTGTTACATATGTTCTGATTAATAAGTGAATGATATACGTGTTTTATGATTTAATTAGTGCAAAGCTCCTTATTATTTTATATTGGAATTCGGTCTTTGCTAAATGAATTTCTATAAATGGTAAAATAAAGTTATATATTATACCTATGCATGTAAGTTGGCACAAAAGCAACAAGCTGTGATTGATTACCTTTTTTATAATTTATAGGTCTTAGCGTTGACTACATCTTATCTGAGGTTTTTTTTTATCATAGCAGGGAAACGGACAGGTGGGTCACACCAGAGGAGTCGCTAGTACATTACCAACCTCTTTTTGGGGGAAGGGGAAAGGAACAGGAAGAGGTGTAGGTGGGCCTCTGGCGCTCTCACTGACCGAACAAGACGCAACAGTGTAAGCACTGTAACTTCACATCGATGTTTCTGTGGGTTGGGTGGCACTACTCCAGACGAGCCGGCCCATTCATGATGAAACCAGTAATAGCTTCAACGTGGCTCTACCACGTACCAAATGACAATGTAGTATAAAATGGTAAGCAACGAAACCAATCTCACTAACAAAAAAACCAAACCTGCATGTGAATTGGCTTTGGAGAGTAGCTGCCGGATCACATTAACATATGCTTGGTGACCGATTTTCAGGTTATAGTAGGTGGTAAAGCTATTACTGATTTCAGAATAACTTGGTCGGCTCGCCCGGGTTAATACCATTTTCTCACAGAACCACCGACTTAAAGTAACAAGTAACATTGTTGAGTTTCGTTCGGTCACTGAGAGCACTGGTGGCTCACCTCCTCTCCCGTCTCTCCTCCTTTTTCCCTTAATTCCCTCCAACCACAGGCTGGCAACGCGCTTGTTACTCCCCTGGTGTTGATAGTGTCTATGGATAGCGATGACACTTTAAACATCAGGTGCCCCGTCTATTGGTTTGCCTCCTATAATATAAAAAAAACTTGAGAGAGGTGTCAAGGGACACCCGGATGGAACGAAGTTCCTTTCGATTAATTAGTGAAGGAATTGTAATAAAATTTTATTTTTTTAAGTTATAATAATATTTTTTTTATTATTAACAAATATAATGTTATATAAACTTAATCAGTAGGCTCCATTTTCGTAATAATTGGCTTGTGGTAACTGAAGTAGGAAACATATGTTTGGGATTCTATTTTATTTAAATTATTATTTATTATTTACAAAAAACCTGTATACACTCAACAAAAATAATCGTCGCGACACCACACTGTTCAATGCGAAATAGAAATGAAAATATCTGGCTTGCTTTCTATAATAGAGAGAGAGAGAGACAGACAGAGAAACATGCGACGCCGCACAGCTTACAATAGCTTACTATAGCAAAATGTGTCGTTACAACTTTTCGTAAGAATTTTTTCCGTCTAGCCCCCGTTCACAACGCGCGATAAGGAACTTCGTTCCAAAAATTAGCTAGCCAAGCAGACTTAGTAAAAACACTACAGCCAAACAGACTTAGTAAAAGCCCTACAACCATGCACATATCAGTAATCATCATTATTCTTCACTTGTATTTTACTTTGTCTTACTAATATAAAGAATAATACCTGGACGACCGAGCCTAGCTCGGTTCTTTATAAAACATTTTAAAATTAATAATAAAATAAACTCTTAGGTTTGCCTCACAAAATTGGCTTTTTTCATTAAAAAAAAAAAAGTAAAGGTATCGTTTTTGTTGTCGCTCTGATTCGAACTCCCCAGTTAGACGGATTTTCGAAGCAACCGATTTCCATCTGAGCTATTTCTGTTCTGACAGCGCCGGTGAAATTTACCTTTATATTACCTTTATATCAACCTACCTACCCGCACCTAATGCGAAAGGACGTATCTGTTTACGCTCCGAAATATAAATAGTTTTAAGTGATTAAATCAAGTATATAATCGCTGAATTGTTAACCATAGTGTAGTTAATTTTACCTTAATACACAGTGTCTAGTGAATTCTCGGAAAGAAACAGTTGTAAGTGGAACAATAATATTATAAAATTACGAGTGAATATTCCGCGACCTTTGAGCGTACAACGAAGAACGTAACGGTTATGTGAGTGCAATAACAGAATACAATATTCACACCAATTGGTACAAACCGTATAGCGCAACATAAACAGTGGCTGTTTACAATTTGCTAGCCATAGTTCGAATCTAACTCCGTTGAACTTTTTTTTTTTACTTATTATCATTATTTATCTTATTAATATATTGTTTTAATTTTCATTTGCTTCCTCCATTTTCTTTACAATAGCAGTACGATATGAAGCATGCAAAGAAAATATTACAGTATCACACAAACGTATTAAATGCGTACTTTGTCAAAGAACTTATCAATCTGAATGTTTGAATTTCTCAAGTGATTCAACAGTTACAAGGTCGATATGGAAATTTCCTGTTTGCACATCATCCCAAAAAAAAAGAGGCGATAACAGCGCGACACCTGTTCGATCTGTGAAGACATTAACTCATGATATACACTCACAACCAGAAGTACTTTATGATGAAGTTGAATCTGCATCTTGTGCTACATAGGGTCAATCGTCATTAGTTAATCGACTTGAGCGTATGTTGGACAGCAGGCTGCAAACTATTAAAAACGAAATTATTGAAGAGCTACGCTCCACTTTCTTTAGTGAATTAAAAGCCGTTATTGGAGGTATCCTAGGAGAAATAAAGGAGTTTCAAAACTCGCATAGTAATCTTCTTCAAGATAGCGAGCGTCTCCATAAAGATGTCGAAACAATGAAAAAGTCTATGACTGAAACAGAGAGCCAAGTATTTTAACTTCAAACTCAGATTAATAAGCAACAACAGTGGGCGCGACTATCTAACATTGAAATAGTGGGTTTGCCTCAAACGACAACAGTCTCTCACTGACACTGTAATAAAAATTGCTAAGTACGCTGGTGTAGATTTGAAGCCCGATCAGATAGAGTTTACCCACCGTATGCAGCCATTCCTGAAAAGAACTGACATACCAAAGCCTGTTGTAGTAAAGTTCAAGGAAAGGGTTATTAAAGAAAACATAATCTCTGGTATTCGCAGGAAAAAAGGAATTACTACAGCAGATATTGGGATACCCGGATCATCTAAATACTTTTTTATCAATGAACATCTTACTCCAGAAAATAAACACACATTAAGTATGATTAAAACACGAGCTAAAGAATACGCGTATAATTTGTGTGAGTTAGAAATTGTTGTATTTTCCACAAGGATCAATCCTAGGTCCACTACTTAATAATGCTTATCTTTTTGACATAGGTGATTGTTTTAAACACTCAAAATTTATAATGTTTGCTGACGATAAGAAAAATTATTCAAGGGTTAAATCGGAAACTGACTGCATTAATATCCAACGTCACGTTAATGCTCTCGAGAAATATTATAAAATGAATAAAATTACAGTTAACGTCAATAAGTGCATAGATATCAGATTTACACGTAAATCTAAAGTTATTAATTTTCAGTACTATATAAATAATGTTCCTATTAGAAAAGTTGACAAGGTTAGAGACTTGGGTGTTATTTTTGATTATAAGCTGACTATGAGTGATCACATTGATGTCATAGTTAGGCGTATAAACAATTAGGCTTCATCAAACGTATATGCGAACCATTTACAAATATAGAATGTATTAAAATGCTATATTTCGCGTACGTAAGAAGTATTCTTGAATATGCCTCAGTCATATGGTCGCCTCAATATAATAAATACATAGATAGTATTGAAGCTATTCAAAAAGAGTTTGTTAAATTTTTATGCTATAAGGATTTTAAAGAATTTACAAACTATGGTGATCTATGTAAGCATTTTCGCCTAGACTCTTTAGAAATTCGACGTCGACAACACGAAATGATGTTATTGCATTCTATAGTATCCGGCTATACTGATCGTCGCACGCACGCACACACACACACACACACACACACACACACACACACACACACACAC
>JACEII010000021.1:6842958-6989349 GCA_014332785.1 Antheraea mylitta | reverse complement strand
CACACACACACACACACACACACACACACACACACACACACACACACGCGCGCACGCACGCGCACGCACGCACGCACGCACACACGCACGCACGCACACACGCACGCACGCACGCACGCACGCACGCACGCACGCACGCACGCACGCACACACACACACACACACAGGCTTTAATTGTAACATACTATAAGATATTATATAAGAATACTGTATGCTGTTGGATTTCCAAATAAATAAATATTCTAGCTGTATTTTTTCATTGCCTGAAAACTCAGATAATGAAAACCGAACCGAACCTACACACGTAAGTCTCATGTAAATAGCAGACGACTTTTCTAAGTTCCTGAATATATAACAATGTAAAAATATACAAGAATTGCTCATCTAAATGTATTACATTAGATAGATATTCTACCTCTATTTTTAATTGCCTGAAAACTCGGATAAAAAAGTTTTCTATGAATTAAATCTAGCTAGATCGATATATCGTCCCCGAAACCACCTACCTACACACTAAGTTTCACGGAAATCGCTTATGCCGTTTCCGAGATCCTGAATATATAACAATATAAACATATACAAGAATTGCTCGTTAAGAGTATTAGATAGATAGACATAAAAAGCATACCATCGGAATGTGGCAAGCATATAGGTTTGACGGTATCAGTAATGAAGACCCGTTCATTTATTCTCAGTAATGCGATGTCGTCTCGAAAATTCCTATAGGTGAAGTTGTGCGCTAACAACTGTATCACGAATCTTGTTTCAGGTCGTTGATTTTTGTTACATCTATTGTGCTCCCCGAGTGTTAATTTTATCATGAACCACATAAACCTGCAAGGTTACAATGAGTTTCAACGTAAAACATTAAAATGACTTTCGTATGTAAATCTACGATTATGTCGACAGTAAAGCAACAGTGCTTACGCTATTGTATTACAGATTCGAAGGCTATCAAATGACACACACTGGCCCATGAAGTTTTCCAATTAAGTCCTCGGAAACAATAACCTATTACATAACACACAAAAAGTAGAACCGGGATTGATACTACTGCATCACGATTCCTTCGTAAATAATTACATAGTATAAAATAAAGTCCCTTACCGCGTATGTTTGTCTGTTTGCGATAAACTCAAAAACTAGTGAACGGATTTTATTTTAGTACCTGGGTGGCCGAGGCCGAGAGGTTTACCTCACAAAATTAGCATTTTTTTTTTTTACCAAATAATAAAAAAATATGTGTCACTCGGATTTGAACTGGGGTTACACGGATTTTCGAAGCATTCCATTTCTGTCTGAGCTATTTTTGTTTGGACAGCGGCGGCGAAATTTACCTTCATATTCTAGCTATATTTTTTCATTGTCTGAAATCTCAGTTAAAAAAGTTTTCTATGAATAAAATCTAGAAAGATCGATTTATGGTCCCTGAAACTACCTACATACTAAGTTTCACGGAAATAGTTGACGTCGTTTCCGAGATCCTGAATATATACAAATATAAAAATATACAAGAATTGCACTTTTACAGGTATTAGATTAGATAGAATTAGATTAGATAGATAAACACTTAAAATTACCTCTATCACTATCATGTATAACAGCGTAATCAATAAGTGGCAAACATTTTCAAATTGCTTTATTCTTCTGGAAGATACTTACCCTTTTACACAGTGAGCAGCTGTTAGGACATATCTATCGTTGACGAGTGTCCCCCCGCAATAGAATTTTGTGAAGTACGAAAGGCGAGTCATCCACGGATACTCATTGATATTGGTCTCAACTCCGCCAATAATTCTAGACGCTTCGTTACGTTCGCCACAACCTATTATAACATTTATATTATAGTATCGTATAGTACTGTATCATATTAATTAAAAAATCAAATGAATCCCTGTCTTCAATCAAAGTCAAATTATTTATTCGTTTACGCTATTTCGATCAGTCACATTAATCTTCTTCTTCTATTTTATTTTTGGCAACCAGTCTTCGAGTAGACTATTAATGCCACTGTCAAGTGAGTAACAACATTACAAATTTCTTGATATAATTTCAATGAACTAACAAGATGGTGGCCATCTTGTTAGAACTGCCCTGGGCGTTTTTGTGGCAAGTCAGAATCCATGCTCCATGCTATCGATTGCGATCCACTTCATTTGTGCACAATAACGAACCTATATTATCTAAAACACCACCAAAATTACACAATATAGAGACAAATAACACAGCATTATGCATAAAATATAAAGGCCACTACATGGCATTCCAAGATACCGCCAAAAACTCCGTTATCACTCATCATAACCTTAATCCGGTGAAGCTGTTATGTCCTTGCTAGGTCAATAGCGTAGTCAGTTCGAGAAAAAAAAGTTATCATAAGTTACAATTAACGTCAAACCTAAGCCAGCAATTTATTTAAAAAAACGTCGAGTTATATTTATTTCTTTATTCCATTATCAACAGAGTTAAAAAAATCAAGAATTCTTGCGTGCTTTGGTAAAAACATATTTTTAGCATTATAATATTATGTGGCTATCCAGAATCTAAAATCATCGAATATTACATTAATTAATATAAATTAATACATAAATTCATAGCTTACTACACAAAGAAACTTAAAATAGCGTAATTATCGTCAATTTCTGTAATCGATTGTTAAATGCAATTATTTTGGCAAACATTTAAATATGATAGAAATCATATATATATTATACTATTTATTTAGAACGAGAATCCCTAAATTGGGTCCGAACCATATCACTAGTAAGGATAAATTGATAGCCCTTTATATCTAATATTTAATCTCACTTGTTCAGGACAAGAGCTGTGGTAATTTATTCTAAAATATGCCTATGAAGTTTACGATCATTAATACTCACGGCAGTTACATTTTCGTCCGTTTTCACCATCTTCTTGAACCGGTTCATCCTCATCTTCAATCCTAACCTTTAAGTTATAACGATACTAATCACTCCAAATATATATGAAAATCGACAAATTGATACAACCGTAAGTATACTTACTGCTTTTCCAATTATACAGAAAATAAAAAGAAATACAAAACCAATTCCCCTGATCATTTTAAAAATATATAAGAAACAAAAATTACAAAGACAGTTATAGACTGGATCGCGTCAGCAAGCGTCTAGATGCAACAACAAACCGGGAAGCTGTGAAGGAATGGGAGCGTTGAACCACGTCCGTATCTCCTATACTACAACTATGCAGATTTTATAAATGCTGTAAAGAATACATCCCTATTATCTAGTCAACGCTACCTTTTTCAAGATACTAAGGAACAATACTGTGGAAGGAAAGGGACGACAAATTGTCAACCGTTTGTCCTTTAAAGTACTAACTTCGTTCAAGAGTTGTAAACATTTAAACGATTATTGAAATAACGGTACTGTACACTTTACTTCTTAGCTATTTCTTTTTAACATCCTAGCCCTAACCATAACTTTATCGCTTGGTATACATTCAACAATGAAAATTGCAAAAGAGACAAAATTGCACCATATTGGAAATGATAACAATTAGAAAAAGCATTTTAAATAATAATCACTTTTAATTATAATATTTAAAATTATTTATATTATTTGAGAAACATACGGTGTTATTACAAAATAGTTAAATACCTATTAAATACTTGCTTTAAAAAGGTTTCGTACTAAATGCACCACGCTCGCCCTTGACAAGTTCGCGTTATCCTTTTTTCGCAAGTCTAACCAATGTAACCAAACCGAGACAAAAGAGCAAGATGCCGAACAATTAGCGAGCGCGATACATTTAAAACGTAACCTTTTTAAAGCAAGTACCCAATAGATATTTCAATGTTTTGTAATAACACCGATAAAGTTTTATTTAATTTAAACTACGTTATAAAAACTTTAAAAAGTAATAAAATATAAAAAAAAAATACAAAATCAACAATACCTCACTACGCAGTTAAACACTTACACAAAGAAATTATGAAGTAGAAAAACCAGTATCAAAAATTAATTTTATTATATCTTTTATTACAGCGAGGTATATATAACTATTAATCTCATTATTAGGATAATATATCTTCTTAAAAATTGCAGTAGCACGCTCCTTCAGTGTTGTCTCTAATCCAATCCAAATATTTCGTTACTCTTGTGTAAACTCCTGGATAACCCTTTCTTGCACATCCATATCCCCAAGAGACGACGCCTAAGAAATTACGATTTAAACTGTTATAAGCTCTTAAGAGTTATTTAATCCTTATGGTATTGACGGAATAAGCAGAATTGTCGTAACTTGAAAAACCCAACTTTACACCAGAGCCAAGAAAATATTCCAAAACTTCAATTTTTTATGTGTTGTGCTAACCAGACAAAAAACCAATCGTAGAAAAGCGAGACCCAAAAATTCGGAGCGGTATTTTTTATACAAGAATATGGTAAACAGTAATTTAGCTCAAAATGCGCTACATTTCCGATTCCCGACATTTCCGCTTTCTCCCGTCTATATACTGGCTGTACCCGCGACGAAAATAAAAAAAACAATGACTATTAGAATCACCTGAATATTAATACATGGACTCGATAGTCCATTTACTTATTTACTTTTCTTTCGTACTTAAGTCGCGTCGTACTTAAAATTACAATAACTTTTTATAGAGTGAACCGACCTTAATGAAACCAAGACCAAATGTTACTCGAAGATATGCTTTATCATTTTCTTGGCGAAGTTTATCATAAACGTAGTGCTTTAACAGTGATAAGTGTTTAAACAAACATACAGACAAATAGACAGACATTTCTAAAAATGATTGAATTGTATTTTATTACTTATTCCAAGACAACAACAACAGGCATTTTTTTTCACAAAAATTTAAAAAGTACGATACATTTACATTCTTATTCTATGTACAGAAGATAGATGTATGGATAATTTGACGGTCTACATTATCAATGTGTACAAAACGCGAATATTAAAAAATAGGTTTTAAACCCTCCAAATAAATGCTTTTGTTTTTTATTACGTTTTCAAGCATTAACTACTTAACCAACTATGATCAAAATTTTACACACACGTCAACTATGCAGAAAAAACATAGGATACCTTTTATCCTGAACAAAAAGTACTATTCCCGAGTTATAGGTCTAAACTACATTAGCGCGGATGAAGTCGTGAGTAAAGCTTCTAACATTTTTTCTAAGAGGTCTAACATAATGTGATATTAAAAATGGGATACAAAAATTTAAAAGTTTCTCTAACCATAGATAAATAGAATCTACAAACATTGATCATGGTTATTTGTACTCACCGATTAATTCGTAGACGTGATCTTCATTTTCCGCTATTAATGGTCCCCCGCTGTCGCCCTAAAATAATTTAAAATAACACTGTTAAGTCGTATCCTATTATTTTTAACATAAATATTGGTGTATCGTTACAGTCATTATGAATAACATATTTATTACATCTAAATATATAAAAATCCACTGTAATGATGTTTGTCTACGATGAACTTCGAAACTACTGAACCGAACTTCTACGGAGTTGGTATTTATGTGTAAATTGATCCAACTTGAGAGATATGATAAATATAAAATATATTTCGATTAATGGCCTCAATATTTTTAGTTACAAATTAAATAATCGTCAATGTTGATTATTGTTTATGATAAGTTTCGATGAGTCTCGAACAGATGGCGCTTTACACTAATTTGTTAACAAAAAACTGTAGAACCGACTGTCTCATAGATGGCGCCACCTTTTAAATTTGAATTTGTTTTTGAACTCAATTTTATTTTCTAAGTACATCCTTTCTTAATAACTATCAGATTTTAATTTCATTTTCCATTTTTTATCCCGATAATTTTTAGGCATACTAATTCCCTATGATACAAAATACTTCATAATAATTTTAATTCAACAAGTAATAATTTAGCCACGGATTGTATGGAAACTTACCGTGCAAGCATCCTTATGGGCTGTGGCCGGATAGCCCGCACACATCATAACATCTTTGATTTTTGTTGCATTATATTTTGTATTCTTGCATTCGTCATTGCTTAGAACTGGTAGATCTGCTTCTAAAAGTGTACAAGACCAGTTACCAGTCTCCGCAGTCGCGCCCCATCCAGCGACGATAGCCGCAGTACCTACGTAATCTTTATCTGAAAATATATTAAACTATATAGAATTTTTATACAGATTTACATTACGAGAGTTTTTGTAATTGTACTTAGATAACTGCGGTTGAGATCTCTCTCTACCTCTAAACTTAGCATGTTATCATCCTAAGCCAGACCGTAACATTAGATAAGATTATAATTTAAGACTAAAATTTCCTAGTATAGAGAAATAAATCAAATATCATAGGAGGCAAACGAACAGGCGGGTCATCTGACGTTAAGTGATCTCCTCTGACCATAGACACTAGCAACACCTAGGGTGTCGCAAGTGCGTTGCCAGCCTGTGCTTAGTAGGATGGGAAAGGGAGGGGAGACATGAGCAAAGAGGAACGAAACGCAACAATGCAAGTTCTGTTATTTTACTTCGGTTTTTTGTGAGAGTGTGGTACTACCCCGGACGAGCTGACCCAGTCATCCTGGAACCATTAATAGCTTCAGCATAGCACTACCACTACGAAAAACTCGGTATATATGGAATTTTTTCCTTTTACGGTCACTGGAACCTTTCTAAATTTATATCGGACTATTTAGTTCCCTCACTGCCTGATAGCGATAATATATGCATGATATTTTTCAACGGAATATTGTTCGAATGCTGTTCAATACGAGATGAACCCAATGAACAATGAAATAAACATTACAATGTTCAGAGAAAGACTTAGTATGCAAGTTTGTTTTATGAATTCCATATATATTGTAACATATCTGTCAGTCTAAAATATTCATTTATTGATTTTAAAAATAAACTTAAATTTTTAAAGTTTAATAGTGAACAAAAGTAAGTCGCATATGCTTATGAAATTTAATTCATATTTAAATCATTTACATGTATGTTTGACAGTGTAGTCTCATTTAAAAGAGTCATAAAATGCTTTAAAAAAACAAGTAAGGGAAAATAACAACAATTTAGCGTTCTCAGAATTTTATGATAAAGGGATAAAATTAATGTTTCAAACACTAAAAAATATTCTCAATAAAATGTAACTTTTATATTTTTTGTGTTTTAAATTTATCCTCGATTCGAAAAGGATAACACGGCTGATTGTAAATCTGTGGTGTTTTATTTCTTTTTAAATATTTAAACCCTTTATATCGCAGTCCAAGATTAATTAGTATTAAGATTAGCCAGTATTATATGAGATTCGAGAAGCTTTCAAACAAAAAAAAAAAACAAATTTACGTTCTCATTCAAAAACAAAATCGTTTTAGAACAATATATATATACGTGCAAACTTATTATTAATACCCACAGCTATATATCCGCTATCAAACCATACAGAAATAACTTGATCCTAAATAGCAGTCTTTGAACTCAGAATTTACATTATTTTAAATAGCTTACAACCATAATATAATAAGTTATGTATACATCTATTTTGTAACTATAAAGATTCTCTTGTTAACCGTTATTAGATTCTTGGAAATACAAAACAAATCAAATACAAAGCTTATCCGTTTAGATATTTTCATCATTTTCATCATTTTCTGTGTCATCCATGTTAAGAAATAAACAATTCTAATTAAAGACAACCGATATTAAAGAGATATATTAGACAAAGAAACAATTAAAGCAATCCTTGAGATTGGAATTTTTTAGCACCGGCGTTTTATTTTATAAGAATTCCCAGAAGGCCTGGCTTTGATTCTCTATAGCTTTAACAAATATATAACGAGTGGATAACTCATGCCGACGATTTTATGAATATACACTTTTTGAATGAGCATTGGATACACTTTCTCCGTGTCGTAATTAGCCATTTATATTCGACTTTGAAGCCCGATAGTGGCATGTAAAGAGTAAATAATAAATGTAAATAGTACCTGGCTTTGTTGGTAAGCATACAGGACGAACTGCATGTGAATACGTTAGCGGCTTGTGCAGTTTTATTAGAGCAATATCGTTGCTCAGTTCAGTTAATGAGAAATTATGAGCGATCACCTTCACAACGTATCTCGTCTCAGGGATCTGACTACGATCACACCTGTTATGCTCGCCGAATGTCACACGAAACATAAACCACATGAACCTGAAAAGAATTATAAATCCTCTATTTTATTATCATCACATTTCTTTTACACTACAATCTCAATCAATCTCAATCTCATTTGATGTTATATGGCGACGTATGCTAAGATGGTAGACACGCTAAGCCTAGACTGCACTGGCTTTCAAGTACTTGGCAACAGGTTTTTAATTTGAGGGTGGTCTATCTAGCTATTCACGTGAACTTAAACAACTCTACCATCATACATTTTCTACAATTTTTTTTTATATCATAGAAGAGGCAAACGAACATGCGGGTCACCTGTTGTTAAGCGATCACCGCCGTCCATAGACACTAGCAACCCCAGAAGAGTCACAAGTGCGTTGCCAGCCTGTGATTATGGCAATGGAGAGAAAGGAAAGGGGGAAGTGAGAGGTGCGGGCAGGGGAGGGGAGATGCGTCTCCGGCGCTCTAACTGACCGAACGAAACGCAACAATGCAAGCACTGTTACTTCACGTCGGTTTTCTGTGAGAGGGTGGTAATAGATCCTAATAGATCTGAATAAATTGACAATGAAAGTATGAAGAGATAGTGGTTGTAAGGCATAATGAATCCAAGCTCACATATCGTAGAATACACGATTTATTCAATAGTAATAAATTACACAAATCCAGCTAGAAATTATGACACGGGACACCCGTAAAACCAGCTACGATATTGGTATATATATTGTAAGAAATCTATCACGAACTTAAAAGACGTTTCTTTGCCAAATTTACATCATTGGAATAGAAAGACAAATAAATTATAAGCATTCTTTCACTTCATTCTAATTCATTATATACACAGTTTAGATAACAGTCTATATTCATTGTAAAAGTATATGATAGTTCTTAGAGTGTTATATACCAAACAATTTATATATGTCAGTAGAGTCATTACAATACATCAGTTGGTGCCCCCTTGTATTAGGTATTATAACCTTTTAATTTGGCCGATTAACAGCTTTGTTTCAAAGCCCTTCAATAGTATAAACAACATTATCATAATGTATAAGTTTCTTCTAAATTCACTCACCCTTTCATACAATGTGCTGCCGACATTACAAATCTATCGTTGATAACCGAAGCCCCGCATCCGAATGCGTTGTGATAAATGAGTCTAGCTAACCACGGGAAAGCATTTACGTCCGATCCTAAGCCACCAACAACACGAGGCTCCTCATTTCGATCACCGCAGCCTACAAAATAATAATAATAATTTATTTTCAAGAATCTGAACTATGTATTTTTTTCTAATTTTAACTACATTTTACATTTAGAATGTAAGTTATTTGGCCTGACATATAGAAGTTAATATATTATCAATTGCCAAATGTATATACGCTACGACGTTTCAATGCAACAAGAAACGTTTGACAAAAATAGGAGGAGGTTCCTCTAAAGATATGACTCCCAAAGTGGTATATTATATCGAGTCCCAGAGCTTTATAATGACTAGCAAAGGAAACGCCATCAGCAAAAAGTGGGTGTCCATGAGATGGGTATAAAGGTTAACTATAATGATCTCATTAAGTAGGTGGTGGATTCAACTGGACTTTTCATAAATGAAACGACATATACAAATACTGTCCACTTAAATAATGTATCTTTATAATATGAAGACACATCTATCTATATAAATGATAAAACCACATTTTCAAAACATATCTGAAGTCGAGGAATTGGCAACATATCAACATGAGGTATGCACAGAGTCTACACATAACCGAAAAACATGGCAAGTGATCTACGAGATAAAAAAGTTTTAGGGACATATGCTTTAGAATCTAGAGTAAGCATCTTTACACACATTAATGATAAACATCAAAGGATATTTTGATCGAACACTAAAGGCATAATGATTAAAAAAACGTCTAGAGAGAGGTATCATGAAAATCTAATTTTGGTGTCTCAAAACTAGCAACTAACTCTCAACTAACAAAACAGAGAGAAAAAACTCTTTACACCCTATAGCATGCATCGCGTAGAAAAAAAACCCCCAAGAATTATACGAAATATATCCACATTATTTCTATGAGCAGTATATATGATTAAAAAAATACAACAAACAATATGATACAGATATTATAACAATATATTAAAAATCTTACTACAGTCTTCACATTGTGGTAAATCTTTGCGTAAATATATACTGGAATCACCAAATGAACCTTCTGTTACTGTAAGCCCTTCCTGAAAATAAAAAGCAAGTTTCTTTAATATTCCAACTTTAACATTCTCAAAGTATACTTAGGTATTTATTCAAACAAGTTATGACCTGAATATAGTGTCAAACAGAAAACATTATTTATATTTTTGTCCTATACAATCATATCATGGACTTGTATATAGAAACAGGTGTAAAACTCCGCATACATTTTTTTATATTATATTTAAAAAAGGGGTTTTTCGCAGGGCTTAAAACTGACTTTATCTTTATCCTTTACCCTAATTCATTTATACTGCTTTAATATATTGAATTTTTAATAAATATCTTTTATAATGAGTTAAGAAGGAGATAATAAAATCTCGAAACAGACATCGATTAAGAAATTTATTCTGTTCTTATTGAATCTCATTAATCCAGTAATTTATCGCTTATACCCAATATAATATTGTATATCATTAATACAAAATGAAGATAATTGTAAAATGTATAACAATAACATTTATTGCATTTTTTTTAACTAGAAGACAAATAAGCATTTGATAATACAATAAATATAACTAATTATAGACCGTCTGTGCTTCATTCGTGTTAATTACAATATAAAATTAAATATAGCCTATAACTGAGAGAATTAATATATTTCTTATTAGTGAAAGGATTTTAAAAATCAGATCAGTAGTTCCGAAAATTAAATCTGACGAATCAATAAACCTCACCTTTTTATTAAATGTAATTGGCACAAAAATATTGAGGTCTTTATTAAACAATTTTGTAGCTTTCGCATACAGTTATATATGCTAAATAGTTTTTGTATACGTCCATCGTCAATCAATCAATTAAGCAATTATAAAGTTATAGGATATATAGATATTACATCACTCGATCTTTAAATATTAACATCTCGCTTACCTGGCTTAGTTCACGCGGTGCATAACCAGAGACCACACATAGAAAAATAGATAATAAAATATACAACCACATAATTGCACTAAAATATAAGGAAAACCACAAATAAAATTAATTATAAATCGAATTTTGCGTGGAACTTCACAATTCGCCTAAGAAAGTTCATGTGGTTAAGGTTCAATGTTTTTGATACACTAACTCATGTCGCCGATCTCGACGCACTTTATGGGTACAGAAACATTAAAATGTAACATGTTACCGACGACAAAAAAATTATTAACGATTTGTTTAAAAACAGAAAAAATCTCACGTTCCCGTAATTACTACAATCGCAATCATCAAAAAATATTGAATTGGGAATAGTTATTTTTTTATATAGTTTCAATATCAGTTTGCAAAGGCAAGCGTATTCTTAGTGGCCCGCGATCGCGTTAAGAATGAAGGCGTGTTATTTGGCAATGACCTGACAGGACATTCACCCCGAAAAGCCTTCTCTGGCCAATCGTAATCATATAATTATTTTGAATCTTATTAGAAAGGGAATAAAGGTACAATTTCACAAAGAAATACACATACGAGTATCTGCAACCATGTGTCATCGAAGGCCCATCAATTTCGATATTGTCCTCATCATTTGTTTGAAGTTTTTAGCACGCAATTATTTTTTACATTATTGTTGAATTAAAATTATAGCAGCCGAGATGAAATTTTTTCGTTTTTTGATGTTTGTTTATAGCCATATTGTTGGTAGCCAGACAAGAAGCAATAAAAATATACAACAGATTATAAAGTCCATTAGTTTAAATAAGTATGGTTTTATATCATCTATATTGTGATCTGTATGCGATATAATATATTAAAATGTCACTTTATAGATATTATCCTATTTCTAATGTATAATATATCATTTGCAGAACTACCAGAACTATGGTTCAAAATACCACGACAAAGGATAATAATAAATTTGAATGTCTGTCAATAACTTGAAGAGATACTAAGAATAAGTGATTTCTTTTTATATGTATATATAGATGAATGAAAATACAGTTCTTTTGAGGAATTCATATCAAAATAACTAAACGTATGCTGAGACTATGACCATCTAATTCAGAATTTTACGTAGAAAGTTCTAGGCTACCTTTTATTTTGATTCAATCCAACTTTTGCCATTTTTTTATTGCGAAACAAAACGGGCGGGAATTATTTTACTTATATAAAAAAATCTGTATAAAGACTGCAAAATTCACACTACTTCAAAGAGAAACCTACGCTAAAACTACGTTTGTGTTTATCGCTCTAATTCCTATGTTTAAAAATAATGTTCCGTTATAAATTAAAAACTGGTTATATAGAGAACATGTTATCGCTACATGGCTCATTCCTGTTCCTAAAAGCATCCTTTTGTGTGGCCAAGTTCAAGTTACATAAGTCATCTATTTCAATATTGTTGTATTATTTAAAGATACATAAGTTTTTTTTTTATTGTAGCACAGCAAAGTGACTGCACTATGCATGATGGTAAGCACAGTACAATCCAAAAATAATAGCGACCACCGATTGACACACTGTCCATCGCCGGTCGCCACTATCATGCCGGCCTGTAATAAGCTGGAATATGCACAGGCTGATCACGAAACACGACCCGTAGAAGCGAATCACTATTACGGGCTTTTTCGCCATATACATGGTGGTTGCGACCCAGTCGGGCTGTAAAACCCTACCACCCCGCAAAATAAGTAATGACTATGGTTTTTTTTTTTAATTAATTGTAAGAAATGCGGAAAAATTGTTGGCTATATTGCTCGAGCTCATTAATGATTAACACATATATATTTTTATTTATTTTATATAATATACAATTTTTTTTTCATACTCATCTTCTCACAGCCATTCTTCTAGATTATTACTGCCATTATCGAGTATGCAATAATATTACAAATGTTTTGTGATAATATCAATGTTCTAACAAAATGGTGCCTCATTTGTTAGAAATTTCCATGGAGTTTTTGTGGCATCGCAGAATTCATGCTCTTTAGAATTTTATTTTCCATCTACTTCACTTGTGCACAATAACCAAAGTATATTATTTAAAACACCATCAATATTACAAAATATATAGTGAAATAACACAAGATTTTTTTTATATCATAGCAGACAAACGAACAAGCGGGTCACCTGATGTTAAATGATCACCGCCGTCTATAAACACTAGCACCAGAGGAGTCGCAAATGCGTTGCCAACCTGTATTTGGGGATAATTGGGAGGGGGGGGGATAGTGAGGGAGAGAGGAAAGGTGAGGAGAGAGGGGAGGTGGCTCTCCGGAGCTCTCACTGGTCGAACGAAACGCAACAATGCAAGCACTGTTACTTCACGTCGGTTTTCTGTGAGAAAGTGGTACCCGGGCGAGCCTAACTATTCATGTTGAAATCAATAATAGCTTTAGCGTGACTCTACCATCTACAAAAAATTTAAATAAAAAATAAAATCCACTATTTGACAGATAGATACCGCCAAAAACGATCACTAATCATAGTTTATAATTCTATTGTTTGCCTTCATAATTTTACGAACACAAAGACGCTAGCCAACGGAGAATTTCACTTGATACGATCTACTCTCTGTCGCCTGAAATAATAAAAATTTTTGGTAATCGCCAAGTCATGTTTTTGGTCTACCATATCGCATTTGACTTTGTTATTTACATAAATATAATATTTCAGCAATCGGCGTTCTCGTATATTTAACCTTGCATTACTTTCGCCTCTAAGAAATTGTTTAAGAAATAATTTCCGTGTTTCTCGCATATAATTGAAAGTTATTTACCATAAACTGTGAACTTTATAAAAAAATTAACATCGATGTTTGACCTATTTGACCTAACCGCCCACGCTTGGCTTACCAAATGATCTCATCGGCAAACAAACCACTTTGAAATTGGTTACAAAAAAGTGTCCTTTTATAATAAGAATAAGACACATAGCCACAAGACATATTATTTAATCAGCTCCTTGATATCTTTATACATAAATTTCTTCAGTACGTGTGTATGTTACTGAACTTCTAAATGACTGGACTGATTTTGAAATTTTGTGTGCGTATTCCAGTGGATCCGAGAATGTATTAGATTCACAATTGGAACCGGTAGGTGGCGCTGCGGTCCGATTCTAGGATTTTTTAGGGTGAGACAAGGTCCTCCGAGCCCGCATCAAAGACCACGTCTGTTTGTTCGCTATAAACTCAAAAACAACTAAACAGATTTCCATGCGGTTTTCACCAGAATATAAAGTGATTCCTGGAGATTTTTTAAACATTATTATTGGTAATCAATCTTTCAGATTATTACTGCCATTATCGCGTAGTCAATAATGTTACAAGCGTCGTGCGATCACTTCAATATAGCTTCGTGTGAGTCAATATTCTAACAAGATAGTGGATCCCTTGTTAGAATCTTCCAGGGAGTTTTTGTGGCATCTCAGAATTTCATGCTCCGTGGTACTATTTTCCTTTCACTTCACTTATACCAAATAAACTGACTATATTACGTAAGCCACGACCAAATTTACAAAATATAGAGTCAAATAATATAATATTATGAATAAAATATAAAATATAAAATCCACTACATGACAAACTAAAATTCCGCCATAGACTGCTTAGATATATTTGTATTTATCAAGGATTTTTTTTATTATCATGACGAGACTACTTCCGCCTGGCCCGCTAGTATAATATAAATTCTTAGATAGTAAGTATATATTATTCAGTGGATATTACAAAAGAAAATTTACTGCATAAGTTAAGAGAACAAAAAAGAAACGTATATCGATGTGAATGATATAATTAAATTAGATCTAGGTAGTGTTACAGGGCGAAAAGATACACTCAATTTAGTACTAAAAATATGAAATAACAAAAGAAGTCATGGAAAAATACAACGAAAGGATAAAAATATATACAGGCGGTTCTAAAATGTGTAAGAATCGAAGTGCTGCATGTTACGAAACAGATACAGATAGTGCTGCCTGTATAACGTAAGAACAAATGTATCTATTATGACACTGGAACTATTTGCAATTTTGGAAGCTATTAAGCATAGTATAAGATCAATACACTAAAATATTGTTATCTTAACGGATAGCATGAGTTCTCTTCAGCATTTGGCTGGATGTGCCTCTGGTCACAGAGGATTTTCAATAGCCTATGTAATACTTCAAGACATCTTCAAAATTCAGAGCTCTTTTATAGGTTTAAGATTGTAATGGGTTTCATCTTACGTAAGATTAGAAAGAAATGAGAAAGCTGATATTTTTACAAAGGTAACTTTAAAAGAAGGTTCAGAGATAAGTATTCTTCCACACTATTCAGAATTATTGTATAAATTTAAGATACGATGTTATGGCATGTGGAAAGAATATTTTGATTTGACTTCAAGAGAGAAGGAGATTTGGTACCGTACTATACAGTGTCAAACTCCACCTATAATGTGGTTCGCAAAGGCGAATATCAGCAAACATTGCTCACTTCTACTTTTAGATTACGATCTGGACACATTCCATAAAGGAAATTTAAATATCTTTTGAAGATTATAAATTCACCGATTTGCAACCAGTATGGTTAACGTAGACGACATGCATGTAGGTACTCAAATGCGGCACCCACATCTTCTAACGTTCAACTAAAAAAGTCTTCTTTGAGTTTCTTTATAAATTGTGGAGTTGTGTGAGTAATCAAATCTCAGTTACAAAATGTTTATATGACTTCATATATAATCAATCATAAATTCATAATTTTCAGTCTTGACAAAATTGTAATTTACGAAAAAACAAAGTCCGTGTCATTTTCACAATTTATTTTTACATTATATTATATTAGTAACCTAAATCTAAAATGAAATTACTTAATCCGTACAATTTATATGGCAAAAATGTATATTAAATAGTATCATTGCTTTCTTAGATATTTTTAATAACATTATATACATAGGTAACTAAATAAAATATCATATTTAACAAAACTTTCGCGTTCTGTTTATGCATTTATATAGGTACGTATTGAAATTAAAAATAAAATTTAAATTAAAAATATCGTTTATGGCATTAATTATTTTTATTCGAACATGTTTTAAAAACTTCATTTTTAATTTTGTTTAAAGCAGATAAACGATATAATCAGATTTTTTTACATTATATTATTTAATTCTTAACATATAAAATATAGTGAGAGATCGCTTTCAATTTCATTTATTTACAATTTAGGTATAATATACTATATTCGTAGATATTTTGTAGATATGTATAATTTATGAACCGACCTGGAGATAGCGATTAATAAAATTATATAACTTTACTTAATATAATTATAATATTAAATTAAAATAATTAAAAAAATAAATAGTTATTTAAACTTGATATATTTTATATTTTGGTCACAACACATAACTCCGTTAAACACTTTTGGTCGATTTCAAATAGTACTTAATTTTTAAGAATTTAGTTGAAACATATTCGATAAAGATAGAAATTTCATTTTAAGTGCGTTTCAAATATTAATTTGATTAATATGATAGAACTAGTATAATAATAATTGTGATTACTTTTCCTATGTATTTCCTATATTACTATATATTTCCTACCTCTATTTTCAAGAAATCTTTCTACGTAATTAAGGTTGTTAAGAAGCGTTTATATACAAAGTAAAATATTAAGACAATTCTTGATCACGCTTTTTTCTATCTTTTTTATTTTTCATGTTCTTTATCCGCACTTTATTTTGACAACGTATTTCAGAAATATTATTTTTATAAATATGGCATTTTAGTTGAAACCATTTTAGTTGGAACGTGAATGTATTTCACTTATATTTTCCTTCTCGAGTGGAGAAATAAATATGCACCATTTATTAAAATATAATGTTATTTTATATAGTTAACTAAGATTTTTGTTAAAAAAAATTCATGGTAACGTTAATAACACCTTGTAACATAAGAGTAAGAACTCCTTAATCAATAATACACAAACATGCTATAGCTTTCTTCTAATAAACCTGATCAATCGTTTTAATCGATATTAGGTACTAGTATACAAAAAATATATTTAGAATAATCTTCTTTGTTTAATTTTACTAGAGTTAACTTTCCAAGATCGTAATAAATACACTTATAAATGGCACACGTATTGTTGATATTAAAATAATTATTTGCTTCCAGCATCTGTTATTTACAGTGATTTCAGAGATATTCAGAATTCCTTATGATTGTATTTACTGTATTATATTGTGTATGGTGAATTTCAATAGATAAAAACATTTAAGAAAAACAATTGAACAAAGATCTTAAATAAAGTAGCATTAAATCTTTTTGATTTTACTAATGTCGTAATACTTAAAACTTTATACCTAAACATCCAAGCCATTATAATTTATTATTTCACTTAAAATTTTGGAAATAATGAATGAAAATAATTTTCAACGTACTCTAAAAAAACTAAGGTTCAAAGATTTTTTTAAGGGGAAATCAAAGGTTATTTTCTATAACAGTAGCGCCCCTTTGAGGCTCGTGGCAAATTCATTGTATGGCGATGGGACCCCAGTAAAAATTGTCACATTGTAATTTAATTGTATTAAATCCAAGTTAAGTAGTCTGTCTCCTTCCATAGTTTCTTAAATCAGAAGTTACAAAAGTTCTGGAGGTCCCATCATGTAATATTTTACCATCTCTGCCACTCTATACTTACGCTACTGTTCTGTAGTGCTGCGTGAGCACAATTACTTTCAATACAAAATTATAACATGAATGCTGATTTCTTAGTTATATTAATATCAAGGTACCGTAAACGTATGTTAAAAACTTTTTAACAAAAAATGAAACCGCCGAAAAAACTGAAAAGCAAAAATAATAAACCTCTTACTTTATTAATCTTAATAACTAAGTTCTTAAAGTAATGTAGTATACCTACCTAGTAAGTATACCTAAGTAAATTTAAGAAGGCGCAAAACAAGCAAATTAATGAATTACGTAAAGCGTGAAGCGCAGCGCCGGCGCAGCGTGACACGGCCCTTCGCCGGAAAATACCGAGCGTTTACGAGGTTAGTGTCAGCGAGACAGCAACCCGAACGAGCACACACGTTTCCGCTGTAAATTTCACATTGCGTTTTTTAATTTGATTTAGTTATTAGTTTGAATTTAAGGTAATTTAGTGGTCTTTGTTCATCGATTGTTTGGCGCCGACTCAAAAGTACTATACTTACTATATACTATACTTATATATGCTTACTATATACTATACTTACATTAATTTAAGAACTTAGTTATCAAGATTAATAAAGTAAAAGGTTTATTATTTTTGCGTTTCAGTTTTTTCGGCAGTTTAATTTTTTGTAAGAAAGTTTTTATTTTATAACTTTTTGTGGCTTTAATCTACTAATGACTACATGCTTAATTTATTTGTAATACAGAACTCAAAAGCTGAATTATAAGTCATCCTCTGTTTTCCTAACCTTGGAGAAGTTTAATCTTATCAAAATTTATATGTGGCCAACTTCGGGCTATACCCTTTCAAATCAAAGAATAATACTTAAAGTTGGACTATTTTGTCAAAAGTTATGCGTGGTCATAGATATAATCAGTGAGTGAACAATCAATCATTCTCTGTTTTCATACCCTTCGGGTTGGATTATTTTTTCTAAGTTTATATGGGATCAACTCCTGAGTGTAGCCTTTCTAAAAGTTATGCGTGGTCACACATAAAAAAGATATATACGCGTCGACTTGAGAACCGTCTCCGTTTTTTTTTGTCGGTTAACAAATAACCAACTTTTCACTCATATACATTAAAGCAATAAAAATTAACGTTGAAAAATTCGCACAATAAAATGATAGTACCTATACACCATATAAATCAGGAAGATAATTTACATCAAGTTTAAAACCATTTCTATAAAAGATTAACTAAAATTAACTTATTCCTTGTACCTAATATATAAATGGTAAGATATAATAATTATCTATAACGGTAATTAACTCTTTTATACAAAATAGGCATCAAATCCCAGTAAACAAATGACCTTAACATAACATGTAGGGTACAAAATCTATATTTATATAATTTAAGATCATCCAATTATTGGGATTTTACAAAGGCACTGTACTCCTCTATCCACCGTCTTTTAATACATAAGTTGACTGTTTCGTTTCCTTGAAATATAAAACGGAGCAGAAAACTAGTCACTACAGTAACACCCGTCTTTTGTATTTTCTTTAATCCAGGTTAAATAATTGGTCACTCTTGTGTAAACGCCTGGGTAGCCCGGTCTGGCGCAACCGTTGCCCCATGAAACCACACCTGTAAAACATAAGAAAAAAATTACCAACCAAATCAAATTATGCAAACCAACCGACCGAACCGAAGTTACAGAAAGTCATGGTTTTGAAATTAATCTCGTAACATAAGAAACCAATAGTCAATTATGATTTTCGAAATAAATAATACGTCTTTACCTATGAAATTGCCGTTCTGCAGTACTGGCAATTTCAAATCAAAATAATTTTTGTTTGGCTAAGAATTCTAATTTCAAATTAACTTTATTTTAAAAACATGAAATTCTTTTCCCAAAAGTAATCATTTATTTATTGATTAGTGTTACATTTTCATAGCATTTTAATCTTTTTTGTCGTCATGGATACGTTAAAAATTCGTGTAATTACCGTCGTGGCAGCAATGCGGCACAAGCAGCACGCAACATCAACGGGGTTTACGGAGCTAACACTACAAACCAACGCACCACCTGGTTTGCTCGCTTCCGTTTTGGGGATTACGACCTGAAAAATAAACCTCGCGGTCGTCCGAAGACTTTGGTCGACAATGACGAATTTAAGTTGATTGTGGAAGCTGATGATACACAATCTACGGCTGAATTAGCAGCAGCTTTCGTCGGCAAAACAATATTGGTCCATTTGCGTCAAATTGGCAAGGTAAAAAAGCTTGACAAATGGGTGCCATACGAACTCAGTGATCGCCAGCGCGAAGTACGCGGCTAGACGTACCTTGCACTGCTCAACAGACACACAAATGAAGGAATTTTGAACCGCATTGTTACCTGCGATAAAAAAAAGGTTTCTGTTTGATAACCGCAAGCACTCAGCAAGTTGGTTGGATCCTGGTTCAGCACCTAAACAATGCCCTAAACGAAAACTTATCCCTAGAAAAGTGATGATCACTGTTTGGTAGTCTAGCACCGGTGTGATTCATCACAGCTTCTTTCCAGACGGGGTGAGCATTACTGCAGATGTGCACTGTAAAGAGCTGAACATAATGATGGGGAAGCTGGCACATCTCCTACCAGCATTGGTCAATCGCTCGTCTCCGCTGCTCCTGCACGACAACGCGTGACCTCATACTGCACAGCAGACGGTCTCCAAGTTGCAAGAACTGGAGTTGTAAGTTCTCCGTTATCCGCCCTACTCACCAAATCTTACGCCTACAGACTGCTACTTTTTTCAGAATTTGGATAACTCCTTGGTGGGAAAAAAATTCAATACCCGAGAGGCAGTACAAAATGCCTTTGAAGAATTTGTTGCCTCCCATCCAGCTGATTTCTTTAAGAAGGGCATCAATAAATTATCACTGAGTTGGCAAAGATGCATTGATTGCATGTGTGATTACTTCGATTAATACAAATAAAAAAATATATGAAAAAAATCGTTTAATTTTTTTTATACAAAACGGCAATTTCATAGGTAAAGACCTAATATGATAATAATGCTATTAAGTAAGGTATACTTTGATAAATGAAATCTTATTAAAATTCATCATTATCAGCCTATAGAAGACCTACTTAGGGCTATAGACTAGACATCTTACCGAAGGACGTATTGGAGATTCCAAACGACCTGCCGAGAAATCCACAATTCTATGTTTTACTACATATACTGGCACTATAAGAACATTTCTCGGGTTCAGGTTTTCTCACGTAGTTTTCATTGACCGTCAGCTGTGTAGATTGTGTTACCAATTTGTTAAAATTATTGAATAATGTCTAATATTTTCTGTTTTTTTTTTTTTGTTTTATGAATTACATTCTGTTCATGAGAAACATCTATAGGCGCGAGTAAACCTAATTGTTATCGTGTCGACTGTATGAGACGTGGCGATGTGATGCCATATGCAAGCGACTGTGCTCAATCTCTCTTGCCACGCTGAGCTTGCATAGCTATAGTGTATACAGTGTTGTTTACTACATTATACATGTATTGCACATCCACCAGGCATCCCGTGACAGCATATCTTTTTTAAAATTACAAATGGTAATAACGTTGTCTACATAAAGTGAATATTTATTAACCTGTACAGCTCTATTCTTGGATAAAAGAGTTTTACTTGCTATTTTAGCTCGTGTGGTTAGCTAATAAAACAAATTTGTGACATAATACTATTTTATGTTATATAGAAAGATAAAAGAAAATAACATAAAACAAAATTCTACACAATATGTTTAAATTTATCGTAAATGTGAAAAGTGAATGTACGTGAATTCCAGAAAATTAATTGCTATATGCCGAGGTTAAAACCCGCGGACGTCTGTCTGATATCTCACCGGTCAAACTTCACGATCTGTTACTATTGATAATTTAAACTCGTTAAGTAAGTTTGTGCAGACACATTTATTTTTGTTAGTGTTTCAGGCAAAAAGTACTTTTGGTAAATGTACGGATTTTGATTACATTTTACAATATCAGTCTATAACGTATGTAGATATTATTTTAAGCAACTATAAGTTTTAAGTCATTTACAAAGAATCCTGTCATCTGATGCTACAAACGCTTACGTTACAAAAACGTTAGTTACGTGAAGAAAATGTATGTTGAAAAAAAAAATTAAAGTTACTAACGCAGACAAAATTTCAATTTCAACTGCGACTACAAAAATACTAAAATTCTTCTAGTTACTAATTGCTAAGGAATTTTTACCCGTTGTGATTTCAAATGGAGAAATGAACACAATAATATGTTGTTTGCCCCAGTGTACGTCTTATCATCAAATTCTCTGTCACCAACAAAGTTCTTTACATTTTTAATTAATTTAGAATTTCTTTGTTCCATTTCACAAATTATGTATTGAGTGGATAAGTGTCATTATCGAAAACTATAGATAATTCACATCCCCATTACATTTAAAAAATGGCTAAAGGTCAATCGAATCCAAAAAAGTAGCCTTTAAAAGATATGATCATAATATAGGACAAGTTTAAGTTACTAGATTCGTAATTATTATACTACCATAGTAAGATGGCTACCGTAAGACACTAAGCCATGGAAGTAAGCTCATTTAATTATTAATTTAATGAGATAATATATTTTAACGGTGTAATTATTTGGTAACTGATTCTAAATTTTGCAAGTAGGTAAAATCGATCTTGACATAATAAATATTGTTCATTTGTTTCAAATCTTTACTCCAAACTTTAATAGTGATGTACCTATTCTAATAATTAGTTATTGTGTAATTAATAAAAGTAGTATGTTTATATAATTTCTTTACCTATTAACTCATAGCGCTTGTCATGTTTTCTCTCCGCGATAAGAGGCCCTCCACTATCACCCTGAAAAAGAAACGGCTTTCAATAATTACATTTCATACTTGCAATATTTGCTAAATATATATATGCAGTCACACTTAATAATTCTCCGTCAGTCTTTTAACCACTTTGAATATATAAGCGCAGAAAACCAGATTTATACTAATATTATAAAGAGGTAAAGTTTGTGAGGTTGTGAGTTTGTAGGGGTAATCTCAGGAGCTACTGGTCTGATTTGAAAAATTCAACGTTATATCGCTCATATATTAAGGGAGGTTATAGAATATATATCATCACGCTAAGACCAATAGGACCAGATCACAAATTCAGAATGTTTCAAAATCGGAGTTTTTTTCTCTTGAGTGCTTCCGCTGCGTGTTAGCGTTAGCCCAAAATAACCATTCCACGCGGACGAAATCGCGGGCAGAGGCTAATTAAGTATAAATACGTATTATATTATACATCGAGATAACTTAAAGATAAGAAAACGCAAATTTCATATTCCTATAATAAGATTTTAACTATTCTTTGTATTAAGCTGTTGACAGTATAATGCGTAAGTCCGAACTAAACTTCAGAGCGGCCAAATTTCTGAGGGTTATTATTAAATTGATATTATTTAATTTATACATATAACATTTTTTCTACATGATTTTTCGTTACAGCAAAGAGAGGAAATAGGACTCAATTTAATCTACAAAAAAATGATCATAAAAATTATTGAATAATAGTGTTGCAACATCTCACTTGACAAGAATCCTTTTGACCAGTTTTGGGGTATCCAGCACACAGCATGTTCTTAGTTATCATCGATGCCGTGTACTTAGTATTGCGACATTCTTCATTGCTAATCACTGGTACTTCTACCTCCTGTAGGGTACAAGAGACTTTACCCTCTTCTGTTAGAGTTCCCCATCCCGCAGCCACAGCCTTAACACCGACATAAAGGTCATCTGCAATGTTATACACAACATTCTGATTTATTAATTTTATAATTTCAAAGAAAAATTCAAATTTAATATTTACACATTTATTTAAAACAAACTCAAACTAGTATTTATAATATTAGTAGGGATACAAAACCAGCGAGAAAATGTGTGCTGACAGATTCATATTTTTACTGCTTAAAGTGTAATGATGGTAATCAATTGATTATAAAATAATGTCAGACATATTTTCTTGTATTTCCACGCAGCCTAAGGAATATACGAAGTGTAGAAAATATGTTTCAGTGTGTCCCAAAATATAACAATCTTCTCTATACGCTCTGGAATAAATATTTGCTTAATAATGAGCACTAATAGTAGCATGAGTAATTTATATTAGAGGTGGTAGAGCCACGCTGAAGTTATTACTAGTGTCGGCATGAATGTGTCGACTCACCCGGGCAGTACCACCATTTCACAGAAACACCGACATGAAGTAACAGTGCTTGCACTGATGCGATTCGTTCAGTCAGTGAGAGCACTGGATACCCACATCCCCTCCCCTTCCCCTCTCCACTCCTCCACAACCCCCTCCCCTAATCACAGGCTGGCAACGCACTTGCGACTTTCTTGATGTTGCAAGAGTCTATGGATGGTGGTGATCACTTAATCCTTTCAGGACCAAGGGAAACATTTTTCCCAATTTTAAAATGCAGGCTTACATATTGAATTTTGATGAGATTGTTTGAATTATTTATCCAGAATATGGAAGTAGGATGTTTCCCAGCCGAACTTCATAAACATAACAATATTTACAAAGAAACTAATGACTGTCGAATCATATCACGAGACGTGACTATAAGAAATTCGCAGACTGCACTCTATTATTACTACATCAACATAAACAGTTGAATGCTAATATATACTCTCCGAAACCTTTTGGTCCTGAAAGAGTTAACATCTTTTTGCCTCTTATAATATAAAAAAAATGATAAAAGTATTGACTTATAAGTTTGACGTTTTTATACTCACGATCATTGGTTGGCAAACATATAGGTTTGATTGTTTCAGAAATAGGAACTGGTTCATTTAATCTAAGCAAAGCGATATCATTGTCGAAGTTGGTGAGACTGAATTTGTTAGCGATGGCTCTTATTACGAACCGCGTCTCAGGCCGTTGAGTGGCGTTGCATCTGTTATGCTCCCCAAAAGTCACCTTAATCATGAACCACATAAAACTGGAAAAAGATATAAAAACATTAATTCAAAACTAGATTTCTCGGTAGATGCAAACAAGCACATAAATTACGTTTATCTGACACACACTCCTTTAAAGTAATAAAAAATGCAAATCATAGATCTGATACTTAAGGCTTCTTTTTGGTTATATCAGGCATGTCACCCTAAAATGTTGATATTGTCATATTTATTATTACATTATGATATGCCGTATTCATTAGATTGAAGAGAAATTAATAGTATAAAACTATTACGTAACAAACTAACTTGTATACAAGAGGGAAAGGGCATCATATGCTTTTCATTACGTACTACACACCATTTTTAACAACGTTCTTAGAAGTTTATATGGGAATGTTACTAAACAAGCGTATCTCAATTTATAAATCCTTTACTAGTTTCTTTAAATGAATATTCCGATAATAATAGTTCGATTTCTAACTTTGAGGCTCTGGGCTACATAAACATTTTTCGCACTATAAGATATACTAGCTCCTGCCTGCGATTTCGTCCGCGTAGTAATAGTTACTTTGGGCTAACGCTAGCACGCAGCGGAAGCTCTTAGAAAGAAAAAAAATCCCGATTTTGAAACATTTATCATTGGTGCTCCGCTCCTATTGATCTTAGCATGATGTTATGTAGCCTTTCTCGATAAATAATGTATATAACACTGATAGATTTTTTCAAATAGGACCGGTAGTTCCTGAGATTATCCCCTACACCGTCACAAACTCACAAACTTTACCTCTTTATAATATTAGTATAGATGAGTATATTAGTTTAAACAATTAGTTGTTATACACCAAAATGGCTTCTAGATCCGAAATTATCTAGTCCGGTATACATTATCGAAGACAAAATGTGCAACCTTGATTTGAAAGTAGAGCCTTCACAATGTGACAATACGACTTCGCTCCAACTATTGTGTAACTGATTGTGTACGTTGTGTAAATGGTACCATCAATAGCCAAGCCTTTGTTTTGGCATTGAGCGAAAGTAACGCAATGTTTTGGTTTCGGTTATGAATATTATTAATGAGTTTTTATTTACGCTTTCACTCAACACGTGGCTCAAATCTAAATACCTATTTACTCATTTCTCTACCTCAAATGTATATTTTATTGTAATTTAAATACTTCGAATTAAGCCCAACTACGCATTAACGATATAACGAAACCAAATAAATAATATGCGAAATTAAGCCGTGGACCAAAACAAAAAGCTGAGAATAAAGGAACCTAAAATGGTCATTTGCTGAGGATAATGAACTTTAAAATTCGATGCCTGCCCCTGGGCCGGTTTGAAGGTGAACGTACTTATCGAAACTGATTGGAATTCACGAATTCAGACGCTAAATTTATTTTAAACTTGTTTTCTAAATCATAGGTTATCGGACTCGTGTCCTGATTATTTACGGTTTCACCTGCAATTTTTGGTGCCTCTGCATTTATAGCGGTGGGTATTAGTCATGGAGATGATAACACGAGTTTTGGCTGGCGCGCAATTTTTTACTAAAAAATATACCTAAATAATAACAAATGTGATAGGTGTTTACATAACGTACATTCCTCGTCAATCTTTTTGGCCACTCTGAGTATAACCGTAAATTCGGATTTGCGCAAAATATAGTCAAGAATTTAATACAAAAAGTCACAATATTATTCGAGGAGTATAAAGTTGGCATTTATTATTCCTTCTTTAGATGTTATACACATATAATATTTATTTACGCTTACAATCGTGTTCTGCTATCTATATTCAGAGCGGTCAAAATGTTTGGTGAGAAGTATAATTATGTTCAATATTTGATGAATAATTTCTCATTAACCCACTAAAATATTTGTGTTAATGACATATGATTATTTGGTTTCATTGTTTGTAAAAAGTATTAATAGTCGATCTAATGATTCTTAAATATTTCTCGATTTAAACTACTTAGTATTAACGATAAAGTTTCTTAGTATTCATATTGTTTACAGCTACTATTTCAGCAACAAATAATACTAAATATTATATGCTTTTGTTTTTTAAATAAATATATAAAGGTATTTTAGAGCAAGTCGCTAGCTATAAATCATACAAGCGTTACTGCCTTCCAGCCATTTATCCCCGAGCAAATGAAAACGTATTTTAATACAGGTTTTAACTTTTAATGACTCTAAAACTAAGAATAAAAACTGAGTACGCAAGCTTACACGTAAGTTTGGCAACTACTCAAAAGACAAACAAATAACATTATATATTATATGTAGGTATACATTACACTTTCAATTTTCATTAACGTGCACTTACTGCACGTTTCAGGTTTATAAAAGGAATTCTTTACTATACAAATGTTCAAATAGACAATTGATGAATAATATAAAAGCTTTTTTGCCTATTCACTAAGATAGCATAGATATGTATTAAATAAAATTCCCGAAGTAATAACTAATCACTTTAACTATCGATGTATAATAATTGTTATGTCAATTTTACATTACAGTAGGTAAACATTGTACACTATATAGGTAATGTATGACATGTCATTGTACTTGAAGAGTTTATACAAACACTAGTAGATCTCTTACTGCCACGTTCGTCGATCTGTGTAATATTAGAAAATATACTTATGGCAATAAGCACGAACGCATGTCAAGTCGGAATATAATTTATAGACTTCTGTTTACCATCTAATCCAGGGTTTATGTTAAGACGAAATATATTTAACGACGCTTCTCTTCATGATAATAATGATATTTTGTGAACTAATAATAATTTTCGAAATTATGAGAAATTCAATGAACTACGTTTTAATTCTCAACCTCTATGTGTTATCGTCTTCCTTGTACTACTATACTTCAATAGTCCAGTCACGAATAATTCGATATAATTGATTTATTACCCATGGATCTGATTTTTAATAGAGAAATAAAGATTTATAAGAATATATTCATATATATATGTACATATATATATATATATATATATATAAATATTAATTCATAATTATAAATCGTTTTCAATTATTTTAAGTTAGTAATAAGTCTTTAAGTTCCTTGTTTGCTATAACTAGCAACCCGATTAGGCCTCCCACGGCAACGGCTCAAGCCTAGGTTCGATCCCTCGGTAGGGAGCCCTTGAGTGCGTTGCTTGCGCGATACGGTGACACACAAATATACATCACTGCTACAACACTACATGATCACCCCCACACACGTGCACGCTTACACGCTTACACATGAAAGCGGAAGGGTTTACTTTTTTTTCCCTTATCGAACTGAAAAACTCTCAATTTTTCGATGATAAATATATGGAGGAGTTGTTGAGCCGTGTATGCTTGGTACACATATACGTTTTAACAAATCATACATATATGAATAGTTAGCTAGGTTAGCTAAGATAGGTCGCGATTTTGCATGCAACAGGCAATAGCCAAGCCGAGGTGTGCCGTGCACCCTTGAGCTGGTTGCCAAAATAAAATCGGCTGAGTGCCTTAAGCGCTCGCCTTAGTAGTCCGGTGAAGCTGTTAAGACCTTGCTGGGTCAATAGCGTAGTCATTTCGAAATAAAAAAAAACTATAACTTGCAGTTCACTTTTTATCAACCTTAATAAGGTATTTTTCTCTTGTCAGAGGATTTACTTGTTGCTTGATAATAATAAAAAATGGGCCGTCACAGGACGCCTGGCAGATCTGAATCATCAAAGTTGCTTTTGTATTAATTTTATGCCTAAAAGAACAAATTACGGCAAGAATCAGCTATGGCATAATGAAAATGAAAAGATAAAGTATTACAAATTAGTTCTATAAAATAATAACTGTTTATTTATTTGATTACATAAATATTCATTTTTATTCAATACAAAATACGAAAATTCAAATAGGCGCCGGCTCGGTGTATTTGGCGGCATTTATCAAAGGGCGCCAGGTCGTCGGCACTTGCCGTGTAACTGTAGTCTGGCTAGGCCAATAGTGAAGTCAGTTCGAAATAAAAACTAGTATAACGAGTGCCCGACAAAACAATTTGAATCGTATGTTTATTCAGATAGGGCTGCAAATGTTTTTGAGTATTTAGTTAATAGTGAAAAGTTTGTGTTTTGTGTCGCCACATCGCCAAGCCAAAATCAGGCTTACCAGCGCCTATAGATATTTCACATCAAAAATTTGTTAACTAATTCTTCATCTATAGGTGTTCATTACATACAAGTGCCTGTTGTTGTTAGTCTGCATTAATTTGCGTGGCGATTGTACGACTCCACGAAACCTTTATTAGTGGAAAGACAAATGTTCAGAGTATTATCTAGGATATTTATAAATGCAGTTTTCAATACCGTTAAGATGTAATTATTAACTAAGATGACTTAAATGCGACATAGGGTAGTAGAGACGCAATAGTATTGGCAAAATTACGTTTTTAACACAAAACGTAGTCGCACGAACGAGGTCGCCGGCATCGATTAGTATATCAAATATTATTGTAACTAAACTAAACAATATAAGAATTATAAGATTGATATCAAAGGAAGCGATATCTTCTGAAGTAACGTAAGATTTTACGGAACAAAAATAAACCACACCGCGTAATTGTAGTATTCAATTCGAAATACTTAAATTCATGAGGTGTAAACAGTGTATTTAACAACAAAAGTAGGCAGTTATATATTTCAAATATCATTGGAATACAAAATTTTCCATAACACACCAACTCGTTTCTCCAGATCATAAAGAGTTTTTTACAAAATATCGCGTGTCGTCAACATAAATCATTGCGATAAAAATGTTGATTCTAGGAAAATATAAATCAACTAGCCTCTGCCCGCGCCTTCGTTCGCGTGGAATTATTACTTTGGGCTAACGCTAACACGCAGCGGAAGCTCTCAAGAGGAAAAAAAAACCCGATTTCTAAACATTCTTCATTGGTGTTCTGCTCCTATTAGTCTTAGCATGACGATATATAGTCTATAACCATCCTCGATAAATGAGCTATATAACATTAAAATAATTTTTCGTTCCTGAGATTACCCCCTACAACTTCACAACGTCACAAACACACAAACTTTAGCTCTTTATAATATTAGTATAGATATCATATAAATCGTATCAAATAATTCTTGACGATCACTGATGTCTTTATATTCCCGCCACAAAAAAAAATTCTTTCGGAGTTCTACTTCGATTAAAAGAAACAATAGATATAAAATAATTTTCTAGATTTTTACTTAAATACAGAACTAGTTTTTGAGCATAATTTCAACATTAAATAAATTCATTGTAATTTTAATGAAAATTTATTTGAAACGGTGCATATTTCATCTTCTCGATATGTCGAAAACCGTTTTGATTGAATTTGAATAAGAAATAACATCACTCTGCTTTAATGTAAGTGCTTTATGTCGAAAAATTTGAAATTATAATTGTAGAAATTTTTATTAAGCTATATTAAAAAAAAACTGGAATTTTTTAAAGAACATGTAAATAAACAAAGATCTGCGGTGTAGTAAAGCAACCGTGCTACACTTGGTTGTAACTTGTAACAGCCGTAGCAACATAATTCGTCATAATCATTCATTTAGATGCGTTTTAAAGAAACAATTTGTATAATACCTAGCGTTACATGATGAAACACTGGATTATAGATTTCTTAGAGTTTGAAATCGGCAATACGATTGATGAATAAGCGAGGTATCCGACCACGTCTTTCTTTAAAAGGCTTTGGTCAGTATTAGGCTACTTTCAGGATGAATAATATTATGTTAGAAAAGAAATACACACACCCTTTTACACAGTGCGCAGCTGAGAGGACATATCTATCATTGATGACCATACCACCGCAGTAGAACCGCTTGAAGTAAATTAGTTTTACAATCCACGGGAATGCATTATGACCGGCCTCAACACCGCCTACAATGCGTGACTCCTCGTTTCTCTCTCCGCATTCTGAAATTACGTGAATTATAACTTCATATTAGTACAGTGGTTATCTCTTATAACTTAAAAGAAAATATATAAATTTGACAAACAATACAAATAAATTAAACATTAGAGCAACCGGCTGAGGCTAGAATGACGAGTCACGCGCTCCTGATAGCTGTGTGCCTGCTCGCTCGCCATTATACTCCGAGACTATTCCGCGCACTCCTGTTACTCGAAACTATTGTCGTACATTGTTCTAGATATAGTTATCAAGTAACTTGTGGACTACAAACTTTGACTTTTTTGTACGCGTAATTGTACCACTCGGCAACCATAGTAAATTATAAAAAAATAATTAGAACAAGTTCTTTAAATCCCTCAGATGTAGTCGATAAAATCTACTTTTGTTGTCGAAATTCCTTCTTTAGTCGAAATTAAAATATTACAACAATACTGAATATAACTCTGTGTATTCTACCAGTCAATCGATTTTAAACTAATTATATTCTGAATATGGTACAATGCACATTTTACTATTAACCGAACAATTTGTATCCATTATATTGCTTCACTGAAATACTTTATATTGATAATATTCTCAGGTAACTCAAGTATTTCTGCACTATAATATCTAAAGACGATTCTGTTTTCAATAAGCACTCAAACAAATAACGCCTCTTTTCAAGTCAGTGGCATTTTTATAAGCTGACGTCGATTCGGAATTGAGTACGCAAAAAGATAGGCAATCAACGATATAATATATATCTCGAAGGGAAGAATATTTGTAAAGTAAATTGGACTGCAGTAAAAGCTATTTGACGTGAGCGAACCTTCCAGTGAAGCTGGACTACAACAACAGAATACAAAGTATGCATATTTACACGTACCGATGTATACTGTACTCTTTTATGTTTACTAAAATGCAAAGTTAGCGGAATATTATATTCTTACTGCAGGTACACGTTGTTCTTGGTAACGCCGCATCTAAAATGGGAGGACGGTTTCCCCACACACCGCCGAAAAAGTTCTTCGAAAACACACCGCGAGTATCGCGAACGCCATCGCTCTGATAGGAAAAAAGACTTATTAAAACAAATTTATTTCTCGAACAAAGACATTTATCACAGTTGTAGTTTAGTGTGCCTGCTGAATACAATGTTATTTCCACTTAGCAAAACAAAAATTGTTTTCACATTTGCATCCTATACAAACGTAAGTTATGTATAGTGAATCCGAATTTTATATAATGCAAGTATTTTTTTCGGTACAAAACTACAGAAACTGACAAATTATTATGCAGAATTGGGCACTTTCGTATTCAGAACACATTCTTGTGAGTCAAGGGAGAATTTTTTAATACTGTGACCATTTCTTTAACTTATGTTAATATTGCAGTATCTCTAATATTATAAAACTAATGACACTTCATCCGAGCTTAATAAGAATGGAATATAAAAAGGAATAATTAAATAAAAAACACTAGGTGCCTAAACAAAAAAGTGCTAATATTTGTGCAAAAATATCAAAAAAGTTTATAATGAAATATGAGACGTAAGTATAAGTTTTTTAAATAACTATACATAAAAATTGTAAGTTACTAATTTCCCATATACTCATGACATATCACAGTTCAAACTAATAAATGATACAAACCTCAGAACAAGTGAGAGTCAAATTCACGATCACGAAAATAAAGACGCACTTCCACATATTGAATCAGGTTTTAGAAAATGAGCATAAAAAGGAATAAAGATATTTTAAATTTGAATAACGAATTCAGAATTTCGCAGACGGAAACCGTTGACGCATCATCGAGTTCTTGAAGTAGTCGCGCGCGCTCGCCAACCGATTCACACTGAGATGTCTTACGTCCGTCACAATATTATCGCAAAGACGTATTTTAGATGCGTCAATGTTTCACCCCACTAGTCTAATGTGCTCCGGTGTTCGGTATAAATCAGGCACCTTGACAGAGATTATATTAATGGGTTCATCCCAACCACTGATACGATGTTATCTGATCTACGACGAATTAACTTAATTGAGCCGTCGGAAAATTTCGTTTGATAAATATTTTAAGTCGATACAAATGTGTTTATTAATTTTAGAGTAACATAAAACTTTATGAATAAAGGCAACAAATTTCAGCATATTCCGTACAATTTTGTTTTATCTTTGTATATGAAATAAAAATTATGTCACAAATTTTCAGAAAATTTGTATTATTAGTTAACCAGACGAGCTATAATATCGGGAAACTGTTTTATACAAGAATAGAGCAGTATGGATAATAGGTATTTAATATGTGTTGACGACAACGTTAGTACCAATTATCTAGAATGGATTATCGTTTGACCACAATCTCATTTGTTGTTAAATGACGATGCAATCAAAGATGTTAAACATGATCGGTGTTATTACAAAAAAGTTAAATGCGTATTCAATACTTTCTTTTAAAAGGTTATGTTCTAAATGCACCACGGTAGCTGAATGTTCGCCATCTTGCTCTTTTGTCTCGCTTTGGTTAGATTAGGTTAGACTTGTGAAAAAAAGATAACGCAAACTTGGCTCAGGCGAGCGCGGTGCATTTAGTATGAAACCGTTTTAAAGCAAGTATTTGAAACGTATTTAACTTTTGTGTAATAACACCGGATAAGCGTAGACCGAGACTGGTATTCTAGAGCAACTGCCGGAACACACTAAGGTGCTTAGTGACAGATTTTCAACTTGATAATGTTATTTGGTTTGTAAAAGCCCTGCCACCACGCTGTGCTTCACAGAGAGTTCTAATACAGTTCCAAGCAAAACCGTATGTTTTAAAATAAATAGATCATCTAAATCATCCGGAAATCAACTAAACTGTCATCGCTTGTCTTTTGATTTTCATTTAGTTCAGTTCAATTATGATTAAGGATCCTTTAAAAATACATTATTTCATCTTATTTAGCATTTACGTGGCTCCAACACGCTGAAACTATAACTGGTTTTAGCATGAATGGATCGGCTCGTCCGGGTTAGGACGACCCTCTCACAGACACACCGACGTGAAGTAACAGTGCATTGTTGCGATTCGTTCGGTCAGTGAGAGCGCCAGCGGACCACCTTCCCTTCCACTTCCCTTCTCCCTCTCCCTCTCCTCCAACACAGGCTGGCAACGCACTTGCGACTCCTCTGGTGTTGCTGGTATCCATGAATGGTGGTGATCGCTCAACATCAGGTGACCCACCTGTTCGTTTGCTTCCATTGATATAAAAAAATATTAAAAAAAATTGCAAGTATCAAGATCATATGACTCGCGTAGCCAAAACTAAATATTTATTATCATGCTTTTAAGTAGCAGAAAAATCAATAAATTCATTTAAAACGTGTTCGTTTCACCACTTAAGTATGGTATATAAGATATGCCTGTATATCGATTACAAGTCCATTTTAAAGCCAATCCAATTCCGAGGTATCAGACTTTGCTAAACTTCACTTAACATTCAACACCTGAATTTCTATTCAACCTGAACTGAACCTGAATTTCAATTCAATTAGTTTCAACTAACAGTGACAAATTATGTAAGTATTCAAATAGTAAGTACGTAAGGAACGGTATTTGCCCATTAGCAATTAAGATACTGTCTGTTTTTCGAACTAAGGACGAGTATTTCATAGATAAAAGTTTATAATTATCTCTTATTGAATTTAAATTGTTCTAGAATTCCTGTATATAAATGTTTTGTTTTATAATTTTTACTTTATAAATTATGTAAATCTAAAAGTCTTGCTTAGGTCGTGCTGCCAAAGCTAACATACACTATTTTGTCTCGGTCATTTTACTCAACTTCAATTTCTACTTCTGTTTCCAATTCTTTTATATGGACAGTCCATTTGTACTCATTTTTCTAAAATTCAAAACTTCGCTCCTAACTCTTGTATTCTAGCAAACTATTTCCTTTTCAACACAGTTTACTTATGAAAACTTCGAGTACAACCCAACTATAGCTCACAAAAAGCTTAATTCAACCTTGGTCAACCCATTATATGTTTTTTTAAATAAAAATGGAAAACCGCTTTTCTGAATTTTTGTAAACAATTTTTGCGACATTATTTTACGAATAGAATTACAGTCAAACGATACTTTTCTTTTATTAATAAATCTTAATTTACCTGTCTTCATAAATATTCATTTAAAACCACTTAAAATAATCGAGAAACTTCACGAATGCTATAATTACTTTTATTATTATTTGTGATATATATAGTGATATAATAGCAGGCTCGACGGACGTTATTCTGCGCTAATAATAAAAAAAATCTTGACAAATTAGGTATATCCCTACCTCATGAATTACTTTATCTACAGGTGAAAACCGCATGAAAATCCGTTCAGAAGTTTTTGAGTTTATCGCAAACAGACAGACGCAGTAGGGCACTTTGTTTTATACTATGTAATGATGATGATGATTTCTGTTATAAAATTTAGATTTTTGCTACCATATTCCGTGTAAAAAGAATCTCTCTTTAAGTTTAAAAACCAATTTAATGTTTCAAAAGTGCACGAATTTTTGAGGTCGATTATTATAGCATACTAAAGACATATCTATATAAATAAAAATAAATTACCGAATGCATTTAAACACATCACTTCATAATGACTGCACCTATTTAAATTACTTCTTTACTGATACGTTCATAATTGTTAGAACAAGGTTTGTAGGAAGGATATTTAAAAAAATATTATAGAAAAATAAAAAAACGGGTTAAAATGTGCTCCATAGGAAAAAGAGTTAGTGTATGAACGATCAGTACCAGCCTGTCTCTCCAAACACAACTATTTTTTTTTGTGGCCCTATCAACATTTTTACGCGTTAATTTAATGCGTTTAACCGTTATAAACGAATGCTGTGTACGTTTTACCTAGAGGATTTTAACAACAGTTTTGATTAATTTCTTAGTTAAACATAACTTGTAACTATTTACTATGATGTCTTTAGAGTAAGTCAGAATGTAGATAAGTAATCTTGAGACATTTGAAGTAGAAAGTTTAAAATTGTGCATTATATTTAAAAAACAATTTAGAATTTGATAACTTGTTTTTAAAAGCAATCTATGGAGTCGTACATTAACTTTATTGATACCAAATTAATAATTGTTTATACACAAATTTACATTTAGATTTATTTAAATTTCTTTAAAATCGCTTTATAAATGACATTTTAAGATCCTATAACAAAATTAAACAAATGATATACATAAGTTGTGTCACTTGACAACCGGTTAGGAAGTCAGCGAAAGTGTAACTTTCCAATAGCGTCACAATGGCTCACTTAGCAGCATTTACATGCATACTCGTACAAGTACTTACTAATTAATCCAAACCAAACAAATTATGATCAAATAAGATGAAAAAAATCAAATCAAAATGATCTTTAAAATCATTACATTTACACATTGATGTACCCTATTGTAACACACTCATGCTATATTAATCTATACATGTACGAGTATATAAATGAATCTTGATATCATTATATGTCTAAGGTTGATAAACTTCAGTACCTGTTACTATGAAGATTTGACATACGAGTGTTTTCCACGGAAATGTTTTTACTGTCAATAATCACTAGGTGACGTTACGCTGTATTGTTATTTAATGATACAAGTTTTTACCTAAGGCTTCACTCGCCTTAAATTTAACCTATCGGCAACAATCTGTCAGTCAGAAGATGCTTCTGGATTAAATTTAATGTATTTGCTTTTCTGTATTCGTGTATACAAAATTTCATGATGGTCGGTTGAGTGGTGTTAAAACAACAAACATATATGCAAACAAATTCACATTAGCATTTCTAATATTGTTATTTAACGTGGAGGAAGTCCTAGGTGGTTGTTAGTAGTTAATAAAGCTTACACAATTGTAAGCGATGCAAAAGAAAGATTCTAGAAATCATAGACTAAAGGTTGTCAATATATAAAACAAAACTAAAGTGTATAAGAAATCTGAGTAGCGTATAGAAAATTAAGGTACATTATATTTATAATTGAATAATGTAAATAGATATATAGGGTTCCTTAAACTTACCGATATCGAAAATTAGTCGTAAGTTGTGTGAGATTGCGATTTTAACTTGAAATATACACTTTGTATTATATTTTACATTAACCTCTGCCCGCGACTTCGTTCGCGTGCTTAAAAGGAAAAAACATCCCGATTTTAAAACATTTTTCATATGTGCTCCGCTCCTATTGGTCTAAGCGTGATGATATATAGCCTATAACCATTCTCGATGAATGAGCTATATAACACTGATAGAATTATTCAAATCGGAACAGTAGTTCCTGAGATTACCCCCTACAACGTCACAAACTCACAAATTTTACCTCTTTATAATATTAGTTTAGATAGAATTGTTGACCTCAGTAAGATCGTTACATTGATTTTTTTTAATACTTTACATATTTTTGCATTTTATCCAGGATAAAAAACTCGCTAAAGTTAGAAAGGGACTGCCTTTCAAATGTGTCTGCTAGAACCAACCTATAGATGTTTGGTGACATATTTTCCAATTTGAGGGAGGTAGCTTAGAAAGACAGGCTTAGGAAAACCTCTAACATCATAGTAGTAAATGCTCCGGTTCATTAACAAGGATTGAAAACCACTTCGATTGACGCCATGTCCAGACGCGCTCACCACAAAATTGGCTTAGGGCTAAGCGCTCGCCTTAGTAGTCCGGTGAAACTGTAAAAGCCTTGCCAGGTTAACAGTATAGTCAGTTAAAAAAAAAACCTTGAGTCAAAAAAAAACCTCGTCACGTACGAGAAGATTAGATTTTTAGAGAGGACAGATACCTGTATTTTATTTCCATCGATAAGTCTCAGCTAAAAATACAAGATAATTTATTATTATTCTCCAAAAAAAAATCAAAAAACAAAATGATTGTTAAAATGATAGAATTTAGTCGACAGATTAATGCTTGGCGTATTTTGTACATCACAAAGTACGAAGAAACATTTTAATAAATATATTACAATGAAGAATACAATGAGGTATTACAACACACAATATATTAAAAACAAATAACAACAAAAACGTACTCCAAAAACAATCTCAAAAGTTTAAAAGTTGTTATTTAAACGTTTGTTTTTTGAGATTTTCTTTTCTAAATTGAATTACTTAGATAAATATGCTATGTATGATGCACTCGTGATATATCACTAATTTATTTATTTATTTTATTTACAAAATACAAATACAATTTCAATTCAAATACTAATTATACATATAGAATTTTACAAAAGCAAAATATAAAATGGTACTTATAACTATATTATTATATTATAATTACATGAGCGGTAGTGACTGCTGTCGTTAATAACTGTGTTGCAGCCACTAACACTCACCGCCGGACAACACTAAGCTTTTTAATAGAAATAGTTAACACATAAAAATACCTGTGACCCCAATATACAACAATAGGAAATACTTTAATAAAATTAAGAAATGCTGCTGAACAAGCAAGCGCTTATGTCGTGTTGAGTGAAATGCATGTATAGAATTTAAGTGTGGTTTGATAATATTTTAACAAGAAACGTTTGCAAGTAAGGTAATTATGTAAAAGATAGAAGTTCTTCGGCTTCTTCATACGTTAGGCCCAAGAGCCAACTTAAAATATTTTTTTTACATTTAATTTTGGTAAGTGAATAAATGCTGAGAGTTTTGTTGATTTTATTATATAGCATAGGACTTAAATAATGATAATGGCGACCAGCTAGTCCTGTTCTTCGGGGCACACTAGGACATACTTGATCAAATCTACGCTTTGATCTAATAAGATTATGATCATAGATCAACTGAGCATGTTTCCTAAGTGTAACATGAAGAATAAATAGTTTACGAACAGATAAAACTTTGCAATTTGTATAAAGCTCCTGAGTAGGAAAAAGAATAGGTTTTGAACTCATAACTTTTAATAATGCTCTTTGAGCTCTTTCAATTTTAATAAAATAAGTTTTACAAGAACCACCCCAGATTGTGATGCAATAAGTCAAAATAGATTGAGCAAGGGCAAAATAAATGGTTCGTAGCGTTGCGACATCAATACTTGAACGCAGGTTTTTAAAAACATAGATCAATTTTCTTACCCGTGAAATTACATTATTAATTTAATCATGCCAGGAAAGAACACTATCAATGAAAATACCTAGGTACTTAACAGAGTTGGTTCGAGTTAAATACTGACAACTACAAAGTTTGTTCCTGTAATGTCCACATGCATGTGCTTGAATAGTAAAATCATTGTTAGGTAATAACGACGTTTTAAATCCGAAGGTAACAAATTTAGATATCACAATATTTAGGGTGAGAGATTGGTAGATAACCAATTCATTACTATGGACAAAGCAGTTTCAGCATAAGTTTGGATTTCCATCCAATTTTTACCGTAAATGATCATAGCGGTATCATCAGCATATGCAATAATTTTGCAATGAGGCAGATCTAATGTGCACAGGTCATTTACATAAATAAGAAAAAGTGTCGGACCCAAGACACTGCCTTGAGGGACGCCATGGGTGAGAAATTCATCATGGCTAGTGATATTATCAATTATGGTACGTTGACTTTGTCCACTAAGATAATCCTGAAAAATCTGTAGTGTAATACCCCCGATGCCAATATATTCTAATTTAGTTAACAAGATAGGAACAGAGACTGTGTCAAAAGCTTTGGATATATCCAGAAAAATACCCATAGACTTTAGTTTGCATTCGAGGTTTTGTACAATAAGTGTTGTTAAATCTATAACGGCATCCTCGGTACTTTTACCTTGCATAAAGCCAAATTGGTTGCTCGCTATGATATCGTTAGTGGAAAGGAAGTTTAACAACCTTTTATTCAAATTTTTTTCAAATATCTTGGAAAATGTAGAAAGAACAGCTATTGGCCTATAATTGTTGGTATTTTTACGGTCGCCACTCTTATGAATTGGATATACAAGAGCTTTCTTAAAGACATTAGGAAAGCAACCCGAGTTCAAGCATAGGTCAAATACATGTACAAGCACAGGTAACAGTACTTTCCTAGCAGATTTAACAACCGATGCTGATATATTGTCCCATCCAGTAGCGCAATTATGCTTTAAGCCTAAAATTATACATTCTATCTCAACAGGATCCGTGTTGTATAATGCCATGGAATTAGATAGTGTAGATGTGTATTTTAAACAATTTCCTGGGTTATGGCTGTAGGCATGTACTGCCGGTGATGAAATTTTAGAAGCAAGAGACTCCCCAACATTTGCAAAAAAATTGTTAACAATATTAATAGAAGACTGGCGAGCATGTGAGATAGATAGTAATTCATTAAAAGAGGTAGATTTTGTATCTATGTTACCGAATTTTTTTACCAATTTCCAGGTAGCCTTAGGATCACCTTTGGCCTTCTGGAGCTCGTTTTGCTCATATTTTATTTTAACTGATTTAAGTAGATTATTGCAAAAATTTCTATAACGCCTATAAGTTATTTTGAAGGTATGGTTATTAGGATTTTTCTTTGCCTGGAGTTGAAGTTTATCCCAATTTCTAATACAACGCAGAAGACCAGGCGTAATCCTAAGTAAGGCTTAATGATTCTTTGCTTATTGGGAATCGCGATCATATTGGTATTATCTCTTACTATAGTCGAAACAATGTCAACAAGTAATTCAGCAGCTAAGTTCGGGTTTTGACAACATAGGACTGGAGTAAAGTCGGTTTTCTCAAGAACCGTTACAACTGTAGTTTCATTTGTTCGAGTCATCACGCACTTAGGAGATTTTATTTTAGGGTTTAAATTGAAGCACAGGAGAAGGGGTGCGTGATCTGTAATAAGAGAATTTAACACGAGTGTTATTGCCTCATTTTTAGTTTTAAGAATGACATGATCAAGGCAATTCTCATTTCTTGTAGGAAATATATGAGCAGGTAACATGGCATGAGATGCCAACAAATTTAGATAAGTTTCTGAGTTACAATCTTTTGTGTTATTAGTAATATTTATGTTTAAATCTCCAATAAGTGCAATGTGCTTGAAAGTACTTAATGATGTTAGGCATCTGTCTAGACTATTAAAGAAATTTGCAAGATTTTTATTGGAAGAAGACCGATATATAGCAAGTATAGCGGTGTCATCGGAGAATTTGATAACATGACAATTTGCATCATCAAGGAATTGTTCTTCCACTGTGCAGTCATGATTATTTCTCAAGTAAGTAACTATTCCATCATTTTGAATGTTGTAACAAGTATGCCATTCAGTATATCCAGGTAGTAAAAGAATGTGTGGAGACTTGCTCAACCAGCATTCAGTCAAAATTACAACATGTGGGGCAACATTCAACCTAGCTAAGAGTATAAGAAGATTATCAAAATTGCATTTTATACTTCTAATATTGACATGAAATATAATTAAGCCATTTTTTATTCTATTTAAGTAATTAATACAACGTTCAGGCGCACATACAAAAGATTGAGAAACTGCTAAGGATTCAAGTTCATCATAATTAGCACCTATATTCATATAATAATTATAAGGTATTAGATGTTAGCGGTTATCTTCCTAATTATACCAACTTGTCTTTTGTAATATTGCGCTTTATCGGTGAGCGTGTAAGTCGGTCTCTGGACGCTTGTTTTATGTACAGAACCCTCGGCCTTTTCAGAGCACCACTTTTGGTTTCTTACGTAGGATTTGTTGTATGTATAGTAACGTGTCTATAAGCTGTGCATCGATACAAGTCACATAGTTAGACACACCTAAGACGTGTTGGTTGCGTATCGGGTGTAGATCAACTTATTAATAGTCGAAATTTTACCATAATTTGTTGATTTTTTAAGTTTAAATATTCAGAAAAAATAAAAGTATTTTTTTATACCTTTCTTATTGATAACACTAAAGCTCTTCAACATTTCGTTTAGCTGATACGAAAACATTTAACCGTTGCGGGACGCCTGGCAAATGTAACACATCGAAATTATTTTGTACAGGTAATATGCATGAAAGGATAGTTTTCAACAGGAAATAAATATGGCATTAACACTATATATTAAAGTACGATTTAAAAAAACAATTCCCCGTAACCCCTCGCATAACGCAGCCTGGATTTGCGGTTCGAAAATCTCAGTAAGTTTACATATATCTTAATCAACAAACAATACCGGTCTACGCTACATATAATCAAGTTTAATATAGAGGACATAATATTCAAGCTATCTTTAGCATATCTGAGAAAAAAATTCACGAAACCTCACCACTTTATTTGACTTACGTGGACCTTAATAAGTGTGAAATAAGATCCAATTTAGTTCATTGTTTCAATTCTATTTAGAAAACAATGTTGAATAAGCGGTTAGTCCGCTTAATATTAGTTCACTAAAGTTTTTTCAAAGAAGAAAACAACACATTTTAGCATGACCGTGATGCGCCACCATTAATGTTGTATTATTGAAGTACAGCCAGAGTTTTTTTGTTTCGATCTGACTATGCTATTGACCTAGCAAGGTTTTAACAGCTTCACCGGACTACTATAGACAGAGTAATTCATCTCTGTATTGTGTTTGTTCATAGTATCGCTCGCGTTAATGTGCATTTTACCTACCCCGCGGTAGCAGTAATTTTTTCTGGATTGAACTATATTATATCCTTGTCTGTGCCCCTGGCGTGTGTTACAAAACTTCAATATTTAAAGCGTGAACGCGAAAGAAACAAACAAACTCAGATTCTCGTTGAAAATGTAATTAGTTATTCAATGTTAATAGGAATATTATTAAAAATGAAACTGGATACGTTATTACACAAGATACATATTTTTTTTGTATCTTAAAGTAGGATGAATCATTTTGGTATTTACCGGAAGAGGCAGCGATATCTTAAGAAAACTTGTAATATAGTTTAATAAAAGTAGTCCGGTGAAGCTGGTAAGACCTTGCTGGGTCAATAGCGTAGTCAGATCGAAAAAAAAAATAGTTTAATAAATAACATCTGACTCAGATTGGAGACTTATAAACGCTTTGAAGGCCGATAAACATAATGTATGTATTTTTATATACATTTTAATTCATTACTAAGAAAGTCCACTTTATATTCTAACAATATCCCTCAAAAACTGGTTTGTTTATATCGCACACATAAAACCGATCTTGTATTTTTCCTTATTGACACGGCATAAATATAGTGTATAACTTACTTATGCAAATTATCGGCTACCGATGATAAACCCTTCTGAGAAAAATTATAAATAAAACAAAAGTATGAAAAGATTTAACCTTTTACATATTGTTTAATTATTTACAATATAAAAACATAGTTAATGAGTTAAAACAATATTAAAATATCTTTTATAACCATCTAACTAATTATAACGGATTGAGATAAAAAAGTACAACTAATGATTAATAAATTAATACAACAATGTATTCGTGAGAAAGATCACAGATGTAGCCTAAAGAGCGATTATATCTACTAAAAAATATATATTACTAGTTATCAACTCATTTGAATATAACATTATCTTTACACCTTTAAAAATTAAAAAAAGAATATTTATATAAACTCATTCTTTACTAAACTTTTTTATTTTTCCAATATCTATGGTCGAAATTCTAAATGTCTCGTTAATTTACTGTAGCTATTTGTTAAAAAAATGTTAAGAAACCCAAGCCAATAACTTGATAACAGCAAAAAAATACACAAACGCTTGACTATTATTTAAAAGTTTGTTTACAAAAATATATGATTATTAAGTTCCTTTAATAATAATTACAACATAGAAAAAATACACAAGATAACTCTGTTAGGTTAATAAATATATGTCATAAATATTTCAATTGAACACTCAGGTATTTAGTTGATACAACACTTAAATACTAATGGTAATCTGCACCACCGGCCTGACACATTACATGATACTTAAAATAAGAAGGCTAAGTATAATTATAGCTAAAAGAATATGAAAGTTTGTATTATTTTAGTTTTTTTTTTGGCAATCAATTTTATAGTATATTACTGCCATTATCGAGTAGGTAATAATATTACAACTTCCTTGCAATCATTTCAATAAACTAACAAGATGGTGGCCATCTTGTTAGGACTTTCCAGGAAGTTTTTATGGCATGTCAGAATCCATGCTCATAGTATTGCTATTCACATCACTTGTGCATAATAACCAAACTATATTACGTAAAACCGACCAATATTACAAAATATAGAGCCAAATAACACAAAATTGTGAATAAAGGATAAAATCCACATAACATTCCAAAATCCCGCCAAAAACTCCGATTATGTTATGTAACTGACATATGTCAAAATCAAAACATATGTCATATATGTCATAGTATACATGACATATGTCAAAAATAATATATATTTGACATACGTCAAAATCTGCGCTATTTATATTATAAAGCATACCAAAAAATATATTTACACACATACATATACATGTACTTATACCAGTCCATACTTACACATTATACGTACTCGTATACACACTCTCAAAAGCTTATTTCTGTCTACATATAAGCAATTAGATAATAAAATAATGATAATTAATATGAGAATTGTGAACAGATATTATACTACGTTTATGACAAAAATAATACGTTTGTTAAATTACAAATACAGATTTAATTACTATGAGTATTATTTATCAGATCAATTCAAATGTCAATTTAAGCCTTTTGAGTACATTTCTATAGTAACTTAAAATATAATATTGATTTATTAATTTATAATTTAACATCTTAAATTACAATATTATTTATTATAAACATTTCTTTACACAATATACTAAAATTCAACAGTAATAATTGTATTGATCCAAATAGATACACTTTCAGCGCGATTTAAAAGAATTCTAGATCATTCGGTATTTTTCGATTCCAAACAAAATTAATGAATATTGTCATAGAAGGCTCACGGTTGTTTTGTTTGATTTAAGAACGCTAAAATAAGATACAAATGACGATTCCATTAAATCTTTTGTAAGATTTATTTTTATAAGGAAAATATATACCGATTGAAAGTTATCTGTTTGAATTTGAGCTCTAAGATCTTGTGTTTGAACTCATTTTAGCAAATAATATTTACATTTTTATTATTCCTAACACATGATAAAATCTGAAGGTTAATTTTCGCACAAACACGAATCTCTCAGATTGGCCCTTAACCAGGGTAGGTACCTTGTTATTCTAGTGTACACACCCGGGTAACCCGGTCTCCCACAACCTACACCCCACGAAACTATACCTGAAAAAAAAATGTATTAAATGTAAGTAAATTTAAATCTTGGGTTTATATCTTTTATTTGATTTTTGTCTACTATTATAAATAACTAGCTGCTACCCGCAGCTTTAACAGCGTGGAAATTAGCATAAAAATATTCAGTGAATTCTAAATTAAGTGTAAACGTGCGGTCCATTCTGGACACTACTTTTTTATTATATTTGTGCGGAACTCTATTTTTGTCTAAAGTAGAAATAGTGACAGATTCTGCTAGAAAAAGTCCCGTCAAAAACGGTCCAACCATTTCTTAGATTAGTCAGAAGTGGAACAGACATTCAAAAATAAAAAAATAAATGATATCTTAATAAAGTTTCCTATATACTTTGAATATTCTATATACAATGTAGCTTGTACATTAATACGTTGGTGGTAGAGTCACGCTGAAGCTATAACTGGTTTCAGCATGAATGGGTCGGTTCGTCCGTGTAGTACCACCCGACCCACAGAAACACCGTTGTGAAGTAACAGTGCTTGCAGTGTTGCGTTTCGTTCGGTCAGTGAGAGCGCCGTAGGCTCACATCCCTTCGGCCTACCCCTACCCCTTCCCCTTCCCACTCTTCCACTACCTTCCCCCAAAAACAGGTTGACGACGCACTTGCGACTACCCTAATGTTGCTAGTATCAATGGATGATGGTGATCACTTAATATCAAGTGACCCATCTGTTCGTTTGCCTCCTATGATATAACAAAAGCTTAACAAAATTCCTCCTTAAAATCGTCTCTAATTACTGCAGATATTTAGAAATTCGTAATATCTTCAAAGATAATATATTAATTTCAATGTTGTACAGAGAAATTTTCATCTGCGAAACTAAACTATTTAATCAGGTAAGGATGACTAAAATATGTATTTCTCAAATAACTTATTAATGTTAGACAATATACAAAAAAAAACATTACTGCGAGTTATCCTTATGAGGTAAACATATAGTATCACTTCTTTGTAGATATTTTGAGACATTATTTTAATGTATCGCATGAGGATTTGCCAGCGTCAGCAATGTAGGAATAAAAAAATATATTTTTACTCTTTGATTACATTTTTTATTTATCTATGTGGGCATTTCTTTTCTTATTATACAGGAAAACTTTTAAAACAAAATTTTCCTAACGATAATAATAAATGTATTAAAATCCGTTAGATAATCTAAGGAAACATACAAACAGTAATTCTGTTTTATATTATTTGCTGATTACCAGTTAATTGAATTCTTAAATTACATTGAAATGGATTTTATGTGAATTTTATAAGCTAGTTACTCTTCATAACCAATCTGAATATTCATTTCACGGCCTTAATCAAATTTTTCCTATAACCACTCCAATGCTTTGCTTATCCTCTTTTGTTTACCTTTTCATGAAGTTCCACTAAAAGAAAATATCTAATACCTTTAAATGAGCAATTCTTGTATATTTTTATATTTGTATATATTCAGGATCTCGGAAACGGCGTCATCTATTTCCGTGAAACTTAGTATGTATGAAGTTTCAGGGACGATATGTCGGTCTACCTAGATTTTTTTAATAGAAAACTTTTTAACTGAGTTTTCAGGCATGAAAAATATAGCTAGAATATAAAGGTAAAATTCGCCGCAGCTGTCAAAACAAAAATAGTTCAGATGGAAATCGACTGCTTCGAAAATCAGTCTAAATTCAGTTCGAATCCGAGTGATAACAAAAGAGATTATTTTAATATTTTTATTTTTGGAAAAAAAAAATATGATGCAAACATAACAGTTTATTTTAATTTAAAAATGTTTTTTAAAAGAACCGAGCTAGGCTCGGTCGCCCAGGTACTTATAATAATGCGTAAAGGTTGTTAAATGTACGTTTTTTGTTAGCCTATTCAGTGTCGAATATTTTTTTTAATATATATTTTTTTCATTCGTTTACTCACCTACTATCTGAAACTTATCACCTTGCTGTAACAATAAGGGACCGCCACTATCACCTTGACAAGAATCTGTTTTCGCTCGACCCGCACACAACTGGAGAATACAAATTAAAACATAAAACACACCCAAAAACTCATTTCTTAATTGTAAATGAAATAAACAGATTAGCGATTCGTTACGTCGGACGAATAAAGATACAATTGCCGATAACCTTAAATCACTTTTTTTTTTCTTTTTTTTCTCGATCTGACTACGCTATTGACCTAGCAAGGTTTTAACAGCTTCACCGGACTATCCCAAAGGTCAAGTCTCTTAAACCTTACTAATATTGTAAATCTGAATGTGAGTTTGTTTTTTACACTTACATGTCTCAATTACACAGCTGAACAAGTGTTTGTGTGTGTGTTCGGGTAAGTGTGTACTTACCCGAATCGCGGGGCAAGTGTGCACGTTTCGATTTTTATGTAATTGAATTTTTCAGAAAAAAAAAACTACTATGATTTCTGTTTATGTATTTATTTAAATTAAGAATCTTATAAATGTTTTATCTCAGTACAGTTCGATTATATTCCTTTTTTTTTATTAACTTGGGGAAATCCCTAACGGATACACTACCCTCCCGGGGGAGAGGGTAGGTGATGTCCGATTCGCACGGACTAAAACCCCACGGTGTACCGTCCGCCGCATGGTAGGGGCAGCCAGGGATCGAGCATGCTCACTGACCTGAAAACTGCCCCTGCGGCAGCCTGGCGAATGAACGCCAGGCGTCGCCCTACTATAGAGAGGCTACTGGGTACACGACCAGCAGCCTCCCCTCGTCAGCCTCACCAGTGCAACGAGGAAATGGGGGACCCCGCCCCATCCCCTCAGGTTTGGCGACGGTTTTGGGAGGGTCGGGCATTACGCCTCGCCCCTCCCGCTGCCCTTCTTTGGCGGAGACGACCACTTCTGGGATCGACCTCCCGGGCCCTCTCCGCCGCCTCCTTCTGTGAGATTACGGTCTCGCAGAAGGAGGCTACAGCAGCCCAGACGTCCTCGCTGCCGAGCATGGCCAACTCTTATACATTATACATGTTTTTTTTATATATCATAGGAAGCAAACGAACAGGGGAGTCGCAAATGTGTTGCCAGCCTGTGTTTGCGAGAGGGGAGTGGGTGAGTGCGGAGGGGAGGAGTGTATCCGGCACTCTTACTGACCGAACAAAACGCGACAATGCAATCACTGTTACTTCAAGTCGGTGTGAAGTTGGCTAGCTTGAAAGTCGGTTGACTGTTATTTACTAAAGTGCGCACACTTGACCCGAACTACTTGACATAAAAATCAGAATTGAGAATTTACTAAAAGTGAAGAATATTGTTAACTGCCTTTAGCACCTAGTACCTTACAAATGGCCACCTGATCAACTTAGCCGCTATGCATACACTCAAAGTACATACTAACACTATTTTATTCCTAAAAAAATAAGTACCTATTGTCTGAGGGTCCTGGGATCTTAGACTATTACAGCAGTATTCAAAGCGGTCAAAAAGATTGAAGACGGCAGTGTTATCGTGTATGAGACAACCCTACGCTCAAAATGTGTCATGACGTAAACTAAAATAAAGAGTGATTCAATAATAAAAATGTATTCATTATCTTATAGTTGGTGTTACAAGATGCACTTTCACTATGTTATGATTGCATACTGATGTTTTTCGTTACCGAAAAAGCAGGGATATTATAGGTGGATATTATATATCACTGTGGCTGCGCTGATGATTCCGCACAGCACACGGTGAGTGAATGTCCCGCCTGAGATGTGCCACGCCGCGAGCAGGTCGCGGCCATTGGCCCGAATCTCTCGCTCCCGATCGTCGTTAGTAAGATGGTCGAGAGCGAGGCCGGGTGGCTCTCCGTCGCCTGCTATTACGAGACAGTCATGCTTGCAAAAGAGGCGGCGGAGAGGGAGAGGGAGCGGACCACTAGGCTCCCCTCCCGCGGTCGACGAACCACACGGCGGTGATGGGTAGGGGATGACCTCCGGCCGCCGTAGATGGGACCTGGGGGTGATGGACACGGGCATGTCATCGCCCTGGTAGTGCAAACTGCACAGGCCCATGTGGTGGAGGCGCATTGTGCCGATGCGACTCCCACAGTTCGTCAGGGGGGGTCTAACACCCTCTCCCTCTTTGAGGGGTCTACCGTATTTGACCCCTCAGACCGCAGTCAGGGCCTGTTAGAGAGTCCACACCTGTCAGGGGAACAGACGCAGTGCCAGCCAGCAGTTCCTGCTCCCCCGCCAATAAGGTGTATGAAGCACCATGGGGTTTTAGTCCGTGCAAATCGGACATAACCCATCCTCAGCTGTCCCACGAGATGGGTATCTGTTAGGGATTTCCTCATGAAAAAAAAAGGGATATTATAGGTTCGAAGATATATCGATCTTACATTCCGCAAGAACTAAGCTGAGCTTTGTATTAGTATGAGTACTATATTTACACTACACATCTTCACCGCACACACTTCACCTTTTGTACTGGTAGCAGCGTCACGTGTTTAATTCTTAATATGGAGTTTTTGGCGAGATTTTAGTCTGTCATGTAGTGAATTTTATATTTTATTCATAATCTTGTGTTATTTGGCTCTATATTTTGTAAATTTGATGGTGTTTTATGTAATATAGTTAGTTTATTGTGCATAAGTGAAGTGAATGGAAAATAATACCACGGAACATGAAATTCTGAGAAGCCACAAAAACTTCCTGGGAGGCCTAACAAGGGAGCCACCATCTTATTAGAATATTGAAATAACCACACGACGCTTGTAATATTATTAACTACCGACAATGTCAGTAATATTCTAAAAGATTGGTTGCCAAAAATTAGGTTAAAAAACATCTTAATATTTTTGTGTTCGATTGATTTGTGAAAAAACTGGCTGTCAACACAAATAAACGAGGAATACAGAGACCTTGAAATAGCCACGTAAAAGGAATTTTGTTTAATATAAATAGTTATTTTAAAGACATTAACGGTAAAGACATTTCAAGTGTCACTTCACTATTACATTTTATTTATTGATCTGACTTTTCAGCCACACTTACATATGTACACATACTTTTTAATCATATACAGGTGGAATGTTTAGACAGTAGTAATACTTATAAAGGATACTCTGCACTCGATTCTCGTTCGAAAATCTTTTTAAAAAATAAGTGCTTGATATTTAACCTAATTATTAAGAATACTAAAAAAATCATACACAATCCCTTACGCGTGTATGTATGTTCAAGCACAGTATGATGACCATCGGGTGATTTCACTTTCAGTTGAAAGAAAACGAGGGAACGTCCGGAATAAAACAAAAGAGTTTATTGTCCGTTTTATTATCGAAAGTTATTAACTCCGGGTCGCCCATTGTATCTTTTAGCACCGGTCCTTGCACCTACATTTATTACTATTATATTTATACTTTTGAAAGTCTTAGAACAAATCTTAACTTAGGTTTTCTTAGTTATTTAATAGTTTTTGTTTTGTAATTATTATTTTATATGTAATATGTGACCATAAATTATCATATCCTAGAATACTGCGAATGAGTAACCTTTCACCTGGTATATCATAGCTGATTTATATTTTAACAACTTTTGCTTATTTAGCTTTATTGTGTTTTTGAACTAGCCTCTCCCATTTATGTTATGTATCTACCTAAAACATAATAGAAAAAACATTTTGTCGTTTGCCTGACTCTACTCTTGGTAATCACTTACACAAATGGTAAGCTCAGCTTACGCCTCACGAGCTGTACCATTTTAAAAATGTCACGTGAAATTCCAATGTTTTATATTATTTATTTCTCTAAACTACGATTTGATTAGAATTAAAAATACATACCATATTGTTCGTAATCCTTGACGCCCTATATTTCATACCCCGACATTGATTTAGAGATAGTATTGGGACTTTGACCTCTTGTACGACTGCTGGCAATTGTCCTCCTTCAGATGTACGACCCCAACCTACAACAATACCTTCTTTTCCTGAAGGGTCTGCACCTGGAAAATTATTTACAACTGGATTATTCACAAAAACTATGAACACTGGGTTAAAATGACATATTGACACGGTGGTAGACCTTTTTCTAATCCCGCCTCACAGCTACCACTCTCGAATTAAAAATATTTCGTCAAACACCTTTGTATGCCATTTAAGGGCTTGTACCTAATAGCTAGTCCTTCGACAATTAAACTAATAAATTATTTAAAAAAATACTTAAGCCAATATCAATTGCTAAAGCAATCGAAATAGTATCATTCTAAACCTACAAAAATACTTAATAATAATAGGGAATTTAATTTTAAGACAGTTTAAGAACTTAGAGTAAGTAACTATACAAGTACTAAGAAGAACTTATTTAAGTTCTTCTTTCACTCTTAGCTTAAGATCTTTGATTTCCTTCAAGTGAACAACAATCACTTTTATTTTCATAAAAGTAATTTTTATCTACATAAAATACATAATAAATGCATTACAATATAATGCTGGCACTATGTTAGCCTTAAATTATATAATCACAATTTTCTCATGAGGATATTCCTTCAACGCAGGGCCGGATTTAAGAGATCCAGCATTAGGGGCAAGAGAGAGCAGCACAAGATTCGCAATACGAGTATTTAGTTTTTCGAGGGAAAATATATACAATTTTGAGCAAGGAAAGTTTGTATTCACGAAATATCTATTTTAATATAACTCAAAACACGTATTTTTTTAACATTTTTTTTTTTTTGAAATTCTATCAAATGAGGCGCCATATTAGCTGCCCATGTATGTGATTCCATAAAAATGGATCAAGCAACTTTTGGGTTAAATCTAGAAATACAAGCAGACAGGTACAATTCTTTTTTTTAAATTTCAATCGTGATCCGTGACAGACGCCTATCACAAAATTTTATGATAAGAATAATTGTACAAACAGAACTACAACTTCATTAATGTAGATAGATCATAAAATTTATCTGTGACGGACAAATTACACTTCTTTATTGTCCCAAGGCCATTGCCCCAATTTTTGTATATAGCTTTTGCCCGTTGCTTCACTTGCGTTACTTAAGATCTGATCTATTCAACAGTGCACTTATTCTAAATGAAATATTTTCTGTACTTCTGAAAACGTATATGCAAATTTCCATGACGATCAGTAACATTGTTAAGGCGTGAAAATACGCAGCCCTTACATATAAGAAGTAACCGTTTCATTATAGAAAAAATAGTATAATGATATTTGGGTAATAGTGAACTTACTGGCAGGAGGTAGGCACACAGGTTTTATGATCCTGGAGAACACGACAGGCTTACGAAGTTTTAGTAATGCTATGTCATTGTTATAAGAATCTGCGTCGAAACTTCGATGCCTGACGATGGCGGTGACCGCTCGCATGATGGCTGCACTCTCTGTCGTGATCGTTTGGTCGTGGTCCCCGAGAATTACTCGGATTTTAGACCGTTTTAATCTTCAAAAAACAATACCAATGTGTTATTTTATTTGTAGAAGCGATTGAATACACAAATCCGAATACTATGTACAGAAGACTATGGTCGTAATAAAGTTTATTATAAACATGTGTTAGGTAAAAATGTTCTGTGGTCATACAATTAAGAGACTTTATATATATTTATTACTAATGCCGATATAGATAAGTGGTACAGTAATACAAAAAGAGATGTAATCTAATACAATATATTGTTTTCCGTATCTCGTTTTGTTTTATTTTATAAATGGTGAAACTATATTGTACACTTATATTATAGACGTAAGGAGTATTGAAGTATGACGAATAGAGACTTATAAATAAAGGTTTCGACGAGTTAATGATATGGGAAAAACGGCAAACTATTGCTAGGTATTTTTTATTTGTAATACTAAAGTTCGTCAATATATATTAAACAAAAAAAAAGAAAATTTGTTGGATAAACAGATAATATGGTATTGTACCTCTTTTCTTCAACTATTTATAAATAGATTCCCAAAAACTGACGAAGCGAGTAATAAATATAACCTATTTAAAAATATTATTGTACAAGAATATATTTAAGAAAAAATTGTCGAACTGAAACAATGATATTTGTAATATTATTGAATTGAAATAATGTTTTTTTAGTGTATCATTTGCATAACAATTAACAGATACCAAAATTTGTTCCATTAATATAAGAAATAGTATGAAGAAATGCCGGAAAAGTCGAGTCTAATATGCGATATACATAACATAAATTACCGCATTGCAACATTGCGTGTAAGCACGTTCTAATACAGAGTGGTTGGCTACATTTACTTACTATACATAGTACTAATTTTATATATGCGAAAGTAACTCTGTCTGTCTGCCTGTCACGCCTTCACGCCAAAAGTAATCAACTGATTTTAATGAAAGTTGGTACATAGATATTCTAGAGCCTGAGAAAGAACATAGTTTTTACTTTTTATACTTTTTAATACGAAAAAAAGGGTTGCAAGGGGATGAAGAGTTGTATGGAAGTGTCGTCATTTTTAGAGCTAAAAGCCAAAAAGTTATTTTTTAAACCAGACCACCTAAGGCTATAAAATATCACTATAATAACGGTGTATTGACCTGTCCCAAGTGTGGGCGTATATTTAGAGCGAAGGTAGGATACGCCAGTCATTTACGTGCACACTAAAGGGCGGAAAAAATAAACTGTTAAATTTCTTTTAGCGGTCGCTGTAACCGATAACGGTTAGGAGAAGATGTTGGTGTTGATGAAATATGACATACAAATTTTGTAAAAGTTTTACCTTCAAGGGTGTTAAATAACAATAGCAAATAGGGGATGAAGGTTTGTATGGAAATACGTAAGGTTCCGATTTAAAAAATCTTTCAGTGTTTGATAGCTCATTTATCGAGGAAGGATATAGGCTATCATTACGCTAAGACCAATAGGAACGGGGCACCAATGAAGAATGTTTCAAAATCGTTTTTTTTTTCCTTTTAAGAGCTTTCGCTGGGTGTTAGTTAGCCCAAAGTCGCGAGTAAATGCTAGTAATCTATAAAACTTTTATGGTATCAATGTGAATCCTACTACAGTAACAATGATTGATAACGATTCGATATAGGAAATATAATAGAATATGCAAATAGATCATGTAACTGTTCTTTACAGGAAGTTGTTAGAGTCACCATTACGCACAAATGTAATACAAATTATCCAGCGTGTTAACATTCGTTATCTAAACATATTTTTAACTTTTTATAAACGCATAATTATTACATATACATTATAGATTGATTTTTTTATATAAGCAACGCATATAAGACTAACGCTAGCACATAGAGGAAGCTCTCAAAAGGAAAAAATAACCCGATTATGAAACATTCTTCATTGGTTCTTCGCTCCTATTAGTTTTAATGTGATGATATGTAGCCTAAAGCCTTTCTCGATAAATGAACTATCTAACACCGAAAGAATTTTTCAAATAGTTCTTGACATTAGCGCGTTCAACTATACAAACAAACAAACAAACTCTTCATCTTTATATATTAGTATAGATAGATAGGTTTCAAATACTGATTTGAAAAAAATATAAGTACAGTCTTCTGTAATCTTTTGGGCGCTCTGAATATAGTTAGAATATTATTATTAGAATCTAACATTGGTATTTATTTATCTTTAAGAATACATATATTATAATACGTAGTATAACCACATTTGTGTCCTACGCATTTATGTTCAGAGCGTACTAAAAAGATTGGCGAGAAATGTAATATATTGGAACTTACTTCCGAACACAGTGCGCGGCCGTGAGAACGTATTCCTTGGTGAGAAGCGATGCACCACAGTGAAACTGTCCATCATAAACTATACGGACCAGCCATGGATAACGATTGGCGCCTGCGGGCAATCCGCCCACGATGCGGTTCTCCTGGTTAGAACCACCACACTCTGCGAATGAGAAAGTGAACGCTAGTTTAATGACCCAAGCCAGTAGGTAGGGTACAGCTGACTAGATTTTCAATAACAAACAGGTAAGGTTAGACTAAAGTGGAGTTAAACACGAATTCAAAGCTATGATTAATATATTGACACAATACAAGCTTATATAAACAAATCGCGTTTTGTATTCTTTTGGGTAATTAATTATACAGCTCAATCCACATCCAAGTTAATTACAGGAAGATATAAATATTATCCAACACATACATACACCCAATTACAATAAATATAAATATATACGGTTATTTGTAAACTTTTATGAGTTTGATGGACATTACCAAAAATGTATTTAAAATCATATTATAAAAAGGAATTACGCGCCAAAATTTTTTTTTACATTGTCGCATTTTAGGAAACGGTTTTTACGTTAGGTACCTACATAAATATATGCCAGTTACCTGGTTTTAAAATTTATAACTACAGTATATAATATGCATGAACCCTTATTTAAACTTTAAATAATTCAGTTCGATTTTATATAACAAATTTGAGAATAAATGTCGTATTACTATTTTATTATGAAGCTAATCAATTACACGGAACAAGGAAACACACATGGAAGTGAAATGCATTTCTGCAGTGATAATAACAAGTAAGAGAAAATTAACACCTGTTAGTCGTATACGCTGTGATCAGATTGAGCCCATTTACACTTTCACTACTTCGCGGTTCAATGCACAACATCATCCTCTGTCAATGGCACGAGTTGCACTTCAACGTATAGACGCAGAGTAATAGATTTCCCGAGCTATTGACTTCAAACCCGTTAGATAGTAACAAAGTCGTTAATTGACAAAATGAAACGTGTATTATAAGTGTATAACTTATAGGTAGCAGCTTTCATAGGAATTTTAATTGGTTAATTACGTTTTAGAATAGATTACAAGCACAATATATTACATACTATAGGAATTACATATTTTATTTTTTATCTCCGTACCATCTTCACTGTAGGCTATGAATAACACTATGTAGTACAGAAATAGTATCGAGTTGATTTTTAGCTATATAGGTTAGCAAATACAAGAAACGCATATAAGTACATATTATAAAAGACATAAAATTAAAATAAAGTACGAAAATGGGAAGCGGTTAGATTACTATTTGGTATCACTGGCAAATAACTTCTTTTATGATATTATTCCATGAATATTCCTTAATTAACAGTTTAAAAACATACTCCTTATTGTTATAGCGGACATAAATACGTTTGATTAAACACAAATAATATTTTTTTTTAATTTGTACAACGTCGTTTAGGACGACTATAAATAATAAATATATACGAATATAATAGAAACTGCATAAATAATAGTAGACATAAATATGATTAGGCTTTTACTATAAGGGACAACTAAGTACACGTGCTGTACACTGATATGACTTACCCATCTTTCTAGGAAGTGGGTTTGCTCTGCCGCACTCTATAAGGTAAACGTGAATGAATACAATTAGATTGAGAAATATTCTTCAAGATGGTTTCTCAATAACTAATAACAATATTGCATATCTTTCGAAGAAACATAAGATCATAGTCATTACGAAAGATTTCATTTATTAAACCATTCAATATTTATACTTCTGAGAAACTATTACTTAATAGATTTAAGAAATCGCTATGGCTAACAGGGATTACTAATAGTTTTAATATACTTAAACTATTCAACATATAACGTTTGGATCAACTTTTCTTTAGTAATAAGAGTTGTATTTTGACATAGAAATATAAAGGGAGTAGTAGGTTTACACTAAAATTTCTACTGCAGAAGTAGAGACTAGAGAGTCTAGAAGCAGTGACTCCCAAAATGGTCCAGGTGGACCCGCAGCGGTCCACGAGAGGCTCGATGGGGGTGTACTTTGGCGTGAGAAAGAAATGGGGGGTGCACAATTAGTAAGTGAGGGTCTATGGAAATTGGTCTATTTTCAATAGTGTAAAGAACTAATAATGTACTATTGAATCTGCAGGCGATCTACCGGAACCAGTAAAATTTTGAAAGGGTTCTATGAGAAAAAAAGTTTGGGAATTCTAGAGCAATAACGTAGCAGCGCTTGCGCGATTTTGTTCAGTCCCGAAGCATATGATTGGCAAAACAAACCGAAATATGCGATATTTTACTCCAATTCTTAGGTTTGTCTAGATATTATGACTGACCTAAAAATAGTGGAACTTTTAAATTGTATAGTGTATAACTACAATATCAACTTAGCATCAGGTGGACTGCGTTACTGGAAGATACTTTATAAGTAGGTACTATCAAAGTATAAGTTCGAAAAGTTACTCTATAGTTCTTTTAGTGGTGAAATTTTCTTTTAAAGTAGCTCATATATTAATGAATCATTTTTTATTCAATATATGCTGTATTAGTTCCCTCGTAGCTTTGAACCTTTGATACATAAAAAAATTGCGATAAAACTTACCACATGAACAGTTTTTAATCTCAGTTTCATCTTCGTCGTCCTCAACACTCTGCTCCTCTAACAACGGTACTTCTAACCCGAATATGGCATCAAATAGAAAGCGCTGTGTTCTGTTACCTGGTGATACCTGTAAATATAAAAGGTTGCCTTAAATCCACTTAAATTACTGAAAAACTGACACACTATTAATATTGGATATACGCTAGTTAGGCTGGTTTTAAAAAAGCAACTAAGTACTTTTTTTTTCAAAACTCGCAATGAAATATCTTCGGGCTAGTAAAAAGGCGCCTGTGATAGAGATCGCGCAATAAGAATTTCCATTTTCTATAAAAATAAAATAAACAGAATTATTATTTTTATCTTATAGCTTACAAACCGATAATCGGACTCTAATAACTTCAGACAAAATGATTCTTTATCAACACGAGTGTAACTTTTTATTATAAAAATTGGAAACGCACACTGTAGAATCTCTTCTCATGCAAGACTTGCGGTGCTAAGTCTATGATAGCATCGCCAATATCTGTTTGTGATTCTTGATTCGGTGAATACTACACAACCCTTAATAAACTTGCAGTTAAAAGTGCACAAGGCTAATCCTATAAGTCTACAAATACTCAGGCAAAAATGTAGTTCCTTCAGCTAATACGTTTGTAAATCCGTAAAGCATTTCACTACGTTTCATAATATGTATTAGATAATCGTATACAAGTTCAGTGATATCATATTATTTCTTAAGCATAGGCTTAAATTAAGCTCAGATGAAATGCGTGAATCAGCTCCACAAATATTATTTGCTCTAAACTGACTATGGAGGTCCTTTGGAAACTACTGTATATTTTTTGAAGCGTTTGTACATAATTGTATATAATTTTGTAAATATCAACAATATGTAACTCTCTAATTCTAAGTCATGGAACTGTCCTTAACCGATGGATAAAGTAATAGATAAATATCTAGCATCAGATAATAATCTAGCAACGAAATTTTTTGGATTCCATTTCAATTTATATTTTAAAACTTATTGGATAACCTCTATATCTTAGCTATTTTTTTATTGTCTAATTGTCACATAATTACAATTTTATTTTTGATCTGCCATAAACTAATAACTTTAAAAAAAGTTTAAACATTGTTATAAATGAAAGGAATTGAATTCAAAGACTCTTGTGTAACATCAATCTTATGAGTCAAGTAATTATTGCTATGAAATATAGTCAGATCGCATGACAGAATTGAAAGTAGGTAAACGTGCTATATCGACTTATGTAAGTTAGCTTTTATCACGAATGTGATAGTTACATCATAAGCGGATAAAACATTTATTCAACGATTCTGACGGAAATTCACCTTACATAAGTTTTGTTTATCGTTTTAACTTTAATACAGTGTGGTTCACTTTCAATCGTAAGCCAGCAAGCACGGAGAGTCGTAACGTTCGCGATGGATTAGTTACGCAATCTCCGAAGTAAATTGGCCAGTAATGTCAATGTTGCTTTCACAATAAACGTCATGTTCCGGTTTGTCATTATCTTTTTGCAGTGGGTCAATTTCCACCGTGTACTTTCTCATATTACAGTATTCAGTACAATGTATGTTTAAAAGGAAATAACAATAATGATTACCTACTCAAAGAGTTACCTTAATTGTAACTTTTTATTCAATTATTATTTGAGACTTAAGTATTTATTTAATTATTTAATTAGTCGTATGACTGAATAGAGTAATCCAACTTTTAGATGTTATCGTCGATTGATTGATTGCTTATTTGTCGCTACAAGGTTAAATTCTTGTGAAACAGTGCACCAGTTACAAATTAGTTACATTTTAGCACCACCCGCGGAGCACGTAATAGTAGTATTCATATAAGCGCATTCAAAGCACTTATATAACACTATTATTTCGTTTTCACCGAGCATAATGCAAAAGGAAATAATGTAAAATACGCAGATTGGTAAGATCATGATTTTTGTCACATAGTAAATGCCAGAATTACTGTAGAAAACGACTTTTTCTTGGGAATTTTCTACCCGTATGGAATCCGTGCTAATACTATGAATGCGAAAGTGAGTTGGTTTATATTTTCATACCTTAACTTCACAATGAATTATAGCAAAATTATACATACACGTTGTCAAGGGTACAGAAAAGGACAGGGTACTTTTTATCCAGAATAAGTGTAACTGTTCCCGAAGAGTTTAAATCAATGCGAGCGAAACCGCGAGCAAATTGACATGTTTGGATTTGTGTTCAGAGTATTGACATTCACATGTCATGGGATTAAGTATATGTTAGGTACATACTATATTACTTATAACAAGGCCAAGGATTTGTCCTAGACTTAGATATCATGTTAAAATTAATGGTTGTATTGCGAGTTTAAACTCTTTAAAACGTTTTTTACAATTTAAAATGAGCTTGATTAACTCGTGAATTCATGATACATACGAAACAACGTACGCTTTCTCCGAGCGAGCAACTCACGTAACATTGTGACGAAAGCGATACTGAATAGTATCATTTTTGTCGCAAACTTATTAGATAACATCAAATTGTTATGGACATATGATATAACATTTCTATCGGGGCTAAGGTTGTCAAACATAGACAATAAGGTCAAACGTGTCTCCTACTTGCGGTGAAGAACTGAATGGCTCAATTATTAGTTACGTCACTTACTTCCAAGTTATCACGGAGTTTTCGAACAATAACTAGGATTGCCTAGGATTTTTACGAAAACATTATTAAGTTATCTCCATTGAATAACATTACATTTTCTTAGATGTATCTGAATCTTTTTCTTACAGAAAAGCACTATTTACTTATATATACCATAAGTTCTAATCGCTGAGTAAATGTTATAATATAAACACCTAGTTAATAAGTATGTATATTATTAAAGAAATAAATTAAAATAATGATAAAATTTAAGGAAAATCTTAAAATATAGAACTAAACCATTTAGTATTAAAATTTTTCATAATATATATTACCAGATAAATAGCACAAAAAAAATACGTAAAAATAGACATACGCTCTGCTGAATCTAAAAATGAATGTAACATATTTTTCCCCGGGAATTATACAAAAATAATAAAACATGCAATTTAAATGTTGATAATATTATTAAGGCAGAGTAAGATCAATGTCGAAAAGAAATCCATTTATGTCAAGGATACTAAAGAAAAGTGTAAAAAACCTAGAAATAATAGATACATCTAGGTCTAACAGAATACATGCACCGTGACCCGGATAATGATAAATAGGTTTCACAATAGACTTGAAGCGACCATGGCAGCAATTGGACCACAATCGCAGCTGAAGTTCAAAGCCGAAGTGTCAGTAACACAGTGTGAAATCAAAACAGTAATCTATACTAATATTATAAAGAGGTAAAGTTTGTGAGTTAGTGACGTGATGTTGTGGCGTTGTAGGGGTAATCTCAGGAACTACTGGTCCGATTTGAATAATTCTTTCAATGTGATATAGCTCGTTCATCGAGAATGCTTATAAGCTATATGTCATCACGCTAATATCAATAGGAGCGGAGCACAGATGAGAAATGTTTCAAATCGGGATGTTTTTTCCTTTTGAGAACTGCTGCGTGTTAGTATTGCTGTTAGTATATCAATTCCACGCGAACGAAGTCGCGAGCCGAAGCTAGTGTATAATAATTTCATATTTAGTATTTTTTATAAGAAACTAGGTTTTGCATACGTCTTTGCTCGCGTTAAAGTAGATTTGATTGATGTATCCTTTGAAAATAATACAGTTTTCTGAATAACAGTAAGGGTACTAGGTAGAGGTCCCTTTATGTACTAAAATGTATGTAAAACCTCATGATAGATTGAGTATGTAACGGATGAAAATCAAACTCATATTCACAGTAAGGATGTTAATAAAAACAATTTACGTTTTAGTCATAGCAGATAATATGATTTATTATATTAAATTCTCGTAAATATCTACGCTTAATTGATAGAACGACGATGTAAAGAATATATCCTTATAATATGTGAACTTCTGTCAAATGCTACTGGCATATTATAAGAAGTACCAGATCAACTCTTTGGTGTAACAACGCGATGTGTCTGGGCAATTCTAATGACAGGACGAAGTTAGTTATACACACCTTTTGAGCCATTTTGATTGATGTTATATTGCATTCGTATTATCTTTTTACAACAAATATAAGCAAGCAACACATCCAAATCCTATATGTTTACCAATATTTGATATATTTCCTTGTAGTCCGGTGAAGCTATTAAGACCTTGCTAAATCACTAGCGTAGTCATTTCGAGGAAAAAAATGAAATATTTCCCGTGACCTAACCTAACCTACAAAAACTGAACATACTAAGATAGCCCTCGCCAGATACTTACCTCAAAATTACTACCATTTTATCTGTTAATGATTGTAAATAATAGTTGTACAAAGTAACAAACTCTTGACATCATATGGATTATTTTCTCCAGTGTATTATTTATATGAAAACTGTTTTTTCTTATATATTCTTTTTTGTTTTCACTGTAGGTACTTTGTTATAAACCTCCATGCTTTCTTGGTATGGAATAATTTAAGTTTTTTTTTTCAATAGGTTATATCCGAAAACGTGACAATTGTAGGGTGTCGTTATTATTAAACATTTAGATACTATAATTTAGCTCGCTTATCATTTTACAGTACCATTTAGTACGAAAATAAACCTATAATACTTTTATGGCATATAGTCAATATTCATCAATAATTAACATCACAATTAACAAAGTATAAATCCTTCAGTTAAATAAACAGGAAAATAATATGATATTGCACAAAACATCAAAAGGAAATTACAAAGTTCATGCTTCATTAAGTTCATTTTCACCGTATTCGCCTTATTGACTATTAATATATCTGAATTCGTAAGGTCAGTAAGTAAACTACTTTCCAAAGTATGATTGGCTGGTGCCTTTCACGAGGTAATTGTTGTTGTACTCTCCTTTTTGTTATCCGAATTCGTTCGTCGTAAGAAAGTAAACGGGCTATGGCGCCAGGAACAAAGTCGGCGAAACATTTTGTAATTTTCTATTATTATACCGGCATTTAAAATGAAAGTATTACATGTTATATCATAATTCTTCGGTTTCAAATCAGAAGTTACGTTAACGCTCTTACAAATGAATAGTTGACATTATAAATTTATATATATGAATCCTACAACTACGATTTCAATATTATTTATTGTTCAAAGACGTGTGTACTTAAGATTTTATGCTTTAAAAATAAATGTAAGCCTCTCATTACAAATTCCAACAAATAAGTCAATAATATATTATTTATGTATATCAAAAGAAATCAGCTGTCATAATTTTGTATTTATAATACTTAATGCACAGCATTAAATGATCCATGATTTTGTTAATCTATATTACACTAGTCATCATCTAGTGGCTGAAAGTAAAACAACTTTTTTCCTTAAATTCTTCTCGTGTTATCAAGACCATATAAAACTCATCAACATCTACCAAACAAAATATCAATTAAAACTCCATTTAAGAAGACCACCTATATAGTCTAGTAACGTGACTGCCTAGTTGAACCACAAAAGTCATACCTTGAATACTTGCTGGGACAGACCAAAACAGTTCATCTGATCTAATTTCTGCTTGCGGATTAGAAAATTTATTTGTCGAGATAAAATCTATATAGGGTAGTTATTACGTGCGAGTATATTGGATAGGAATGTTTTTGCTATCAGTGCCCACCTAATATAGAGTACAATATGCTTACAATGGGAAATAAATTCAAAGAACAGTTCCAATCATAGAGATACTTTAAAAAGGAATCAGAAAGAACTATTATCCCTTTCCTTCATTAACATAATTAGTAGTGTTTACCAAATTATAATATATATTTATTTAACTTACCTATAAACACAGCAAAACTATAGAGCACAAACTTTCCCTTTAAAAAGTATTTTCAGTATTAATATGTAAAAGGTACTTAACAGAAACAAACCAGCAAAATAATTACCTACCTTCTTAAGTATAAATCGTTGTAAACATATAGTATCTAGAAATTGAGTGTAATATTTTTTACTGTATGAATTTAAATTGTATGTTACGATAAATTAAATTAACCTTTCATAAATATTGATAAAAATTAAGAAAAATATTAACTTCCAATGTTGTAGGCTCCCATTTCGAATTTTATTGTTAGATTCATGTCTATACAATAATTATTATGAGTTCGACTATATAGATATATGTTTGGGAAATAGATGCATTATTTATTTATCAATAATTAATTTCTACAATAATACACATTCGTTTCCAGTAATAATAAATACCCTTTTTACAGCTCACTTATATAAATTGATTATTGGTTGGTTCAATATATATATATATTTAATAAGAAATCATTCCTTTGATTACCTAATATTTGAAATAGCCGGTGCAATAATTGCTACCTACTATCTCAATATATAGTTGCTTTAATAGCAATTTTAAAAACCAATGAAGAGGGTAGTGAACTATATATCGAAACATGTGTTTTCCCAATATTAATGCAATTAAATATAATTACTACATATAGACAATAAAATAGACGTTATAGTGATACTCACATGGTTATCGAAAATAGCGGCGTCTGGAGAACTAATTTCCCTTGCATCGCAAATGTATACGAGGACCACATAAATTATCACTATTCTCCATTGGCACATTGTAGTAGGTATGTTAGCGCGATGTTATTTATCTGCGCGCCCAGTATTTATTTACGCGGCATCTCCGCGCACGGCGCGCTAACTGTCAAATTCGGCGTCAGCAATTCAATGGCATTATTTCGCAAACTGCCTATGAAATGCGGGCCGAATGTCGGCCTCGGCCGCACGGAGTCCACCAAGTGCCGCTGACATCGCCGGGTTCTTCGTCCACCACCAAGCGTACTTTCTCCTTATGCCAAAAAGTCAATGCTGAAATTCAATTACGTCCCCACCACAGAAACCACTGGTGGTGTGGCGGCAGAAACGACATTCTGATACTGAATATAGTCATGAGAGTTTGTATACAACTGCAGAATTTTAATATAGTTGTATTTTTCATTGTAAGAGTTCCTAGTGACCAACAAATTCAAAATTCAAAAACATTGTACGGGCCCTAATATTAAAAAAAACCTTGACAAATCATATACCTAAACCTTCCTCATGAATCACTTTATCTGCTCAGAAACCGCATGAAAATCCGTTTAGTAGTATTTGAGTTTTATTTAAGCAATGATAAATATTAGTCTCTTCGCGTCTGTCTGTTAACGTCCTACATCATCTAAACTAAGCAAGGTAATAATACAGTTTTGGGATATCGATTAAAAAATTTCTTCTTGAAAGTTTATGGATTTAATAGATGTATATTATAAAGGCAGAGTATTCTAATATCAAGAATTTCCAGGCGCTTGCATTACGCTAGCTAAACCTTACGAAATATATCAAAATTATGTTCTAAAGAAATGTAAATCATAAAATTATCCTTACAAAAACTGTATACCCTTTCTGTGTATGAAAGCGAAATTATTTGTGAAAAACATCCTTTAGTGTATCTACTTCAATTACTCGTATGTTAAACAAAACTTCAATGTTTTTCAGCTGTTCTATTTTCTGAAGACCGTTTTTATCAATATCAGTAACATCGTGGTATTGCAGTTTCAAGATTTACCTTTCCTTTTTATATCATAGGAGGTAAGTGATCAGGTGTGTCACCTAATGTTAAGTGATCGCCACCGTCTAGACACCAGCAACACCATGGGTGGCAAGTGCGTTGCCAGCATGTGTTGGTGAAGTGGGGACGAGGAAGGGGAACAGGGACAATATGTCTACCTATTGAAGATAATAATAAGACAATCCCCAGTAATTATATCTTTTACATATTTTAATATAATAATTGGTTAATTACTTACATTATTTTGATCAACATAATAGACTTACGCAATTAATCTTTTTATTCACGTTGAACTGGTAACAGTGTAGAATTAACATGAAAATCAAAAATTAATCATAATCCAAATAATTTTAAGACTTATAAATCCACATATTGTATGCATAGTGGCGACCGCTAGTATTTTTTGTATATTTAATAAATTTCATTTTAATATATACATACAAAGTCGCGGCTAACAGCTAATCTAAAATAGAGTAACAATTACTTTTTGTAAGGTTCGCTGTCTACCAATGAAAGTCTCGAGAAGATAGATCTAACCGTTTTAGAGATAGTACTGCGGGTGAAGCCACGGTTAGCAAATAGTCTAAACTAAAACAGACTAAATTACTTGTTATGATGTCCGCTACCTGTCAGCGAAAGTCCAGTCAAAATCGGTCCAACCGTTTTGGTGATAGCATTGCCGACGAAGCCGCTATTAACAGCTAGTATAATTTACAGTAACCTAACCCGCTGTAATTTCAGCTATCCGCCAGTGAAATTCCTGTCAAAATCGGTCCAGCCGTTTCGGAGATTTCCCGGAACAGACAGACCGACAAAAATTGCATTTTTGTTATCAGAAGCGTGTATACTTTCATACCTTATCAGTATTTTTATTGATATTACGCACACACTTTTTATCATATGTATAGCTAACATGAATTTATTTCGTAATTAAAGGATTGTCACGTATAAATATCCCATAAATATTCTGGTGATACTCGTTACAATTCAGGAAAAAGTAATGTAGCATATTGAATGCTGTACGCTACATATGTAATAAACGATTTGGGATACTTTCCACAAGTGTTGCAATAAAAAGACAAATTATATATAATCATTTATTTTAAAATTTTAAATTAACATTACATAATTACACTACTTACCTTACTAAGTACTTACCAGGGTTTAAAAACTCCACCGTGCGTGATGTTTTTCATGAAAACAAAATATAACATATTAGAAATGAAAAACAAAATTACGATAAAGTAAAATTTGTCTAAACAAAAAACTTAAAAACCTCAAAATGATGACAAAGATAACATCTGTGTTAAATTGTAAAATATAGATATAACCAACATATGAGTATATACCTATAAAATTTCGTGTTCTGATATATGGCCATAAAATGACGTTCCGTTTCACGAAATGTTTATCCATAATAATGGTGGACGTAAAAAATGTACAAAAGATTACTATTATATATTTTGTTAGGTATTACATATTATATTTATTCTAATTTGAAATAGTAAGGTATGAATTTGAAATACATGTACTCAATTTACCAAACAAAGAAGTCGCATGTCGTAACGTATTAAGAAAACACCTATTTCACGTTCCTGTTTATGATACATTTCTCTGCTGGCAATTAACTTTTTTTGAGTTTTTGGCGGGATTTTAGTGTCATGTAGTGGATTTTATATTTTATTCATAATCTTGTGTTATTTGACTCTATATTGGATAAATTTGGTGGTGTTTTACGTAATATAGTTAGTTTATTGTACATAAGTGAAGTGAATGGAAAATAATACCACGGAGCATGAAATTCCGAGATTCCACAAAAATTCCCTAGAAGGTTCTAGCAAGGGACCCACCATCTTGTTAGAATCTTGATTCACACGATGCATAATATTAAAATGATCTCACGACGCTTGTGATATTATTGAGTACGTGACAATGACAATAATAATCGGAGAGATTGATTGCCAAAAATAAGATTTAAAAAAATCTTTTCAGTCTCATGCCTCATTCATTCATCAATACCAAAAATTTAAATATAAATGCCTCGTACCTATGGTTTCCAACATTTGTGGAGCTACATAACTCTATCGGAATTTAGTCACGAATTCAATGAAAAAAACAAATAATAGAAGTGCAAAATAGGTGTAACGCGTCAACAATAGTCATGTGTGGTTCCAGGCATTGACTATTATAAATGCCACTCTATGACAATTATTCGATAAAAAATATCTATCTACCTGTTTGTAAGTCCGGATTGAACCAAAAACTGCTTCACGTTTATGAATGTACACGGTAAGCTTATATGTATATTCCACAGCCGACAGGGTACTTATAACAGTAATAACTATAGTACTGAAATATCAAAAAACCTTCAGAAATTGTAAAAAAAATGTATTTATTCTTCTATCTAACAGATTTTCGTGATGAGATTATGTATACAAGAAGTATACGTGATTGAAAAATTATTAGGCCCAAAAATATCATTATTACTTTGAGAAATAGTAGAAAAATGTATTATGAAAAACAAAAAAATGTCGTTAGATCTCAACTGACTTCATTTGCATTTTGAGAGCCTATTAAAGCAACAAAATGTATTCATCGATTACTAATTGCAACAAAAAGTTGCTCATCCTTTTTTATAATCTCCTCGCTAATAATAACAACCGTTAAGTATAACGAAACTCGGTCATAATACTTTGCATGTTTTAACATACTTCAAACGGTAAATAACAGTGTTTGTGGTCTATTCGAACACGGTTCAATCCTTAAAACGGAAACTTTTATATAGACATTTTAAGCAAAATAAAATGAAGCCTCACATCATCCAAATTAGTGCTTCATTTCGATACTTATAAATTTTCAATTTGTCTGTCATACCCATACATCGCCACACTTTGTGATTGCAATAAAGCCAAATACAGGAACACATTTTCCTCATACGTTACGAATTATGGAGCTGCTAAACAAAGACCCAATGAGCCCGCCGTTTTTACACACACCAACGGAACTTTGAAATGCTAATTTTAAGTTCTTTATTAGAATTTATTTTGAGGTTATTTTTTGCGCAACAAGTCGAAGCTTCGGTTCGTAGCTATGGGACTAACGTCGGTTTCATTAGTAGTTGGTAATTTTGTGTAATGTAGGGGACACCGTATCTGTACATTGGATGATTGATGTTTTTTTTTTTTTTTGTTATAAAAACAAATGAGTTGTCCACATGAAACAAATGAGTATTTCTCAAACAGTTGCAATGCTCGTAATATACACTAACAATATTTATGGGTCCACTAAAGACGGGAAGCAAGCGAATAAATTTAAGGAAGGGTTTTTAATAAATATATTTTTTGTAATGTAATTTTATGTGACTGTAAGGATTTATGAAGTTTTCGAAAGTTCGTCTTTATTTACTATGAAAGATTAGACTTGTTTAGAATGAAATTCAGGATAACAATTCCAACATCGCAGAAAATTCCGAAATTGTCGGTCACACAAGCAAGCATATAGGAATTTTTATAAGGTAACTAACTACTCTGCGATAAGAATGACCATTTTCTCGTAACAAAGTCAGCTATCTCTCCACTATGACGACGTGCATTAAATGATTGTCTATGGTAAAATTTCCAATACATTTTCTTTGTAAACACTTTTATCTTTAGAAACATTTTACCTGAAACACGATTACGTAGATAACAATTATATTTCTTAAAGGCTTCAATATTTACGTGGAACAGCAATATACCTATTAATTTAATCTTAGCCACGGGTAATGTCATTATACCATGTGTTGATAGAAGATGTCATTCGGACTTAAAAATTATCTTTAGGAAATGCGAGGCATTCTTTCACCATTCGTAACCATGTTTGTTTTAAATGATTTGCTCGCAATCCAGTAATGTATATTTCACTCTCGATTAAGGCTGAGTTGCACCAGTCAATGTTAAAGTCATGTTAAAGTTAAAAATTCGGTTAAAGTTGGTAGACAAAAAATGGGTTGCGACGTCACGATTTAACGTTAACTATTACGGCTCGATGTTGTCCGGTTAACGTTATTGTTATTGTCAATATTTGAATCGGTTGTCGTGTTTACTAATTAAAACTTTAGAATATATATCATTACTGTGAGAAATCCTGTGGAAAGATCTAAATAATTATTTCTATGACAACATTAGTACATTTAAACATGATTTGCTTCTAAGGATGAAAATTATCAATTCACAAACTGTGACAAAAAAATATTCTTAACATATTTCAGTTTTCTAAAAAATTAACATATGCATTCGTTTTGTACTTTATAGAGCATTTATTAAAACAGCTAACATGTGTAATGTAAACATCATGTAAACTATGAAGGACGTACTGTTTTGTTTATGCGTTTCTAAAATTGAATATGCAGCACTAAATATAATATAAAAACATGATATACTTGAATTACTTTTGTCGAAATTAACCATTGATATAAACATATCAATACTGAAATATCTAATATACAACTTCACGGAAACAAATGCAAAGTAAATAACAAAGGAAAGTAATTAAAACGCAGTGATTTTTTGCGAGCAAGGGTCATCTGGTGACAGATATAACAAAGACTTGCCAAGTAAAAAATGTTACCCTCTTTGATTTCAGGGACTAATTGCATTATTTACGCAGTAACCCTAATAACTTTAACTATTACAAAACGTTTGATGGTGCAACTGGTTTTTGTAAATGTACCTGTTAGTGGCTCTTGTCATTGTTATAGTTAACTTTAACAGTTACAATAACCGACATTTTGGTGCAACCCAGCCTAAGTGTTCTTCATTGTCGTTCTCAAAGTAGACGTAGTTTATTTATAATTTAGTTTTCGTTGACCAAAACATAAGATATAAGGTACATAGTTATAACAAAATTAAATCTGTACACTTAGAATCCCTTCTTTAAGGGTAGTAAACCTAGTCTTGCCTAACAGATTGTTGGCCTACATTACTAATGTAACATTTTGCCTTTGTCTTTGAACTAGTCGCCGATTTTGATGTAACAGAATAATAGTTTATCTATTACTGATAAATAGTAATTGTCTGTGACTTGTATGCAAAGTAATCTCTAAAATGTTAACTATTATACACGTGAACATTATTACAAACGTTTTCAGTCTTGCGTATCAGTTTGTAATCTGGATTGAAATTTCAAAATGACTATCAAATATAATAACATTTTGTGCGTTAATCCCAAATTAATAAACTAAAAATATTGATATTTTAAGTTTCATGAGAGAAAAAAGAAACAAAAAATATATTTCATTTATTCACAACCGATTTTATAATTTCTGAATATATTCCATTCATAAACCTAGCGATTACCAATATTTAATTTAGAAGTAAAGTAAAACTAAGTCAAATTGTAATACACGACGAAACAAACAGGGGCAGTTAGCTATAAACATACTTTAATCGGTGAAATAACTTTTACTATCAGTTCCAAAGTATAACTTTATAATAGAAATGAAGATATTTATACCTACACGACATCAAGGAAAGACCTAAATAAAATATTCATTGTCACTGGATAGTTCAATGTTTAATCCAGAATACTGAAGCAAAGATCGTGCACTTGAACTCGTATCATGTGAACGTAATTATTTAGGCAAATGCAGGAATATTTATTACCCATATGTATTAAATGGTAAAATCTTCCATTGGCTTTCAAGCTATCACCCACCTTTTTAGAAACGAGGATTTATAATAAATCCATCATTGTACTTGGGTAAAAAAAAAAACATGAATACAACACTAAATCCTTCATAACTAAATGTTTGTACAATGTAATGTAGTTAATCTAACTGAATATTCTTTAATACTGTTTTTACTTTTTTAGCCTTCTAAGCGATTCTCTAAAATTTTTAAACTTTTAAAACAATTCTCTTCCAGTAAAAATTCTTTATGAACTTTATTAAGAATGAAACAAACTTCAAACACCTATACATTTACACTATAAACAGGAAATTTCGGTCTCAAATAATCAGCATAACTTGATAAACAAACATTATGATTTCTCTTAGATATTGAGGTTTTCTAGACCAACCATTTCTATTGCAAAAAAAAAACTAAATAGTAAAGTTTTTGAGATTATAAACAAAGTATCAGAACTGTTCAAAGTTCATAAAGTGAGAATTTATGAAAGTAGAAAGTATGAAAAAAAAAGTTCAAGGATTTTATATACAATAACACTTCTAAAGAAACAACCCTAAGGATTTCATATTAAATTTATTATTACATCAAATTATCCTATATGTTCATATAATCTATAGTCTATACCTAAAACTCGATATAACAGCTATGTAAGAACTTAATACTGAGTAAGATCAGAATCGTAGAATTATCATGATTTAAAAACTAACAGTGAACCAAAATTCTGTATCTCGTTCACTAGCGTCTATATATTTTAAGGGATTTATTACAAAAAAAGTTATCCTAAATTGTACTTAACTATAAAAATTTCAAGGAAAATTAATTCTCATTTTACATAGCTAGGATCCTTAAAAAATACGTCACGAAAGTACCTAAGTACTACAATAAATAGAAGACCATCATACAATTTGAGTGCACATTTAAACATTCTAGTCATATTTGTCTAAAGAACGAGCCAATTGCTCCAGCTACATTTCTATTGGTATCCTGAGGGCTTCTAGGTGGTCTCCGATGTAGACCATGAGGTGTATCTAGTGCTCCGGAGCGTACTGCCTACACTAGCACGGTATACTCTGCTTTACTAGTGTACTTAGCACGAAACCTAGAGATTGAAAAAACCTTTAATCAAACACGTACATATAAACAACATATAGCTACCTGCATAGCATTAATCATTATAGCTAACTCTTTTTAATAATATCTACAATTTCCTATGCTAAAATTAATGCTATGTATGTAGTGCTTAGAAATATACCTAAAGATAAATACAACTCAATAGCTAGACGTAAAAAAACCCTATTGGGAGTGTAATGAAAGTAAATGAAGTATATGAAATGTGTAAGATATTTTAAAATGTATACTTACAGGAATTAAAATCTCCCCCCTCTGCCCTGACCGCCCCCATAGTTTCCACCGCTGTAGCCACCACCTCCACCGCCGCCACCACCCTGGTTCATGTTATAAGGTGTGGCTCTGTTATTACCGTACGCTTGATTCCTTGTCGGACCACCGCCGTAACTCTGTTGATTGTAATTCCCAAAGTCTTGGTTGCCCCATCCACCTCTACCATTACCACCCCCATAGCCGCCACCTCCTCCTTGACTCCCGCCCCAACCCCCCTGATTATTATCCCACGGGTTAGAATTATTCCATCCACCTTGATTGTTACCATAACCTCCTGAAAACGTAAATGAAATAAATTTAATAATATACAAATTTATATTTCACAATTATTATAATCATATATATATATATACCAGTATTCCCCCAATTATCATTTCGACCTCCGCCTCCTCCTTGTCTTCCACCTCTTTGATCACTTCCATCCTTCGGAAGTGCTTTCTTAACATCCAATTGCTTTCCATTAATTTTATGAGGTCCATTCACTGTAATCATAAATTGTACATTAAAAAGTGTCACACAAAATACCGATATAGAAAATAGAAGTAATTTCAAATGTACATTGACTTGCGTACTCGACTTTCACATGAAACGTGTAAGTAAGTATAGCTTAAATCAATAGTTAATATCCACAGTCAGAGGAAGCCAGATTAGGACACAACGTTCCTTCCTGGGGCAAAACTGTGGAAACTTTCATACAAAACAAAATTATAAAACATAAGATACTCACAGCAAACTTTGTCGACCGGATCGTAATCATCAAATTCAACAAAACCAAAACCGCGTTTCTTGCCAGTACTTTTGTCGGTAACTATGCTAACATTCTGTACGTTGCCGTAATTGGAGAAGTATTCCTGGAGTTGATGTTCATCGTGGTCATCCTTTATTCCACCAATGAACAGTTTTTTGACTGTTGCACCAGCTTCTGGGTTTTTGATGTCTTGTCTTGCGACAGCGCGCTTGGTCTCTACGACTCTGTCGAAAATCACACGCATTTAGCATCATCTTTGTAAATAATGACAAAGAAGAATGAAAATTCACTACACAAAGAAATCAATTAGTAATATATATAGAAGACATAAAATCAATTGTCGACTTCACTGAAAATGCCACATGTACGTAATTCAAGTGACATTCACCAAGCAAAGTCAATAATTTTTGCAGCTTAAAACGATATAAAAGCTAAAATAGGGCTCTTATATAGCTGGACTGCATAAAAGCTAAACACGTAAAACATCAAACTTACCGGCCATCAATACGATGCGGCCTATTGTTCTGGGCATCATCGACCATGTGCGCTTTTGAGTACGTGATAAAACCAAAGCCACGCGATCTTTTCGTCTTCGGATCCTTCATAACCACAACATCGACGATTTCTCCCCATTTTTCAAAATGTGATTTTAATGATTCATCAGTGGTTTTATAATTGAGACCGCCAATGAAAATTTTTCTGTGCACCTCAGGTTCATCCTGAAAAGTAGAACGCCGGTTCAACAAAATGGCCGACCTAGCGTCCTAACAGTTTCCAACAAAATCGGACCAGTTCACAATTATTTTTAAAAAAAATATTTGCAGTACGATGAATGAGTAATGATATTTTGCAAGAAATATAAGGTGAAATTGAATAAGCTCCGTAGAAATCACATAGTAAGGAAAAATATGAAAGACAACTTATACTTTTAATTAAATAAAAATACTTACAAAACCATCATCGCCGTTTTGCGGTCTCATTTTTCAAAACGATTTAAATAGCTATGTAGTCAAACTTATTCAAATGTGTATAACACAAAAAAGAAATACAACTGCACGGAATACCAACCGCTCCCAAACGACGCCACGCCAGAAAGAACAAAAATGAACGCAATCGATCAAAGCCGGATACGGGAGAGCGTCTTTTTTAAGGGTTACTGAATCTAAGTCCTTTACGCGTGACGTTGTGGTCTACAAGCTATGTTGTAAAAACTGTTGTTGTTTTATTCTAGATAGAATATTTGAGCCTAAATCGGCAGAAGTATACATACTGTAAACAACAAAATAAAAACAAACCCTTATAATATACCTAACCTAAACAATATTTAATATTTTACTTTTTTACTAATCTAAACTCTAATATAATATTTATGAATATAAATTTATTTTATCCCTTTTAACCGTTTAGAACTGAGTCAAAAGTTTAAATAACATAAAGAAATGCAAATTTCAATATGTAACACATATACGAATTATATAAAATATTGTATATATTATGTTAAAAAAATGATAATATTCGAAAAGAAACCGTTCTTTTTTTTTTCGTTTTTGTTTTAGTCTGCAGACTCTTGGTCCGCACCTTTTTTTTGCTTAGATGTAGTATTTTTTTTTACGTAAAAATCGTATCCGTGAGCATATATATGTACATACATATATATATTATTATTATTAGTAATTTATTAAATATTCACTGTTTAATTATTATTAACTTTTTTTTTAATGGTTTAATGATGTTATTGTTTTTATAGCGCTTGCATTTCCATTCTTTATGACCATTTTTAGGTTGTAATCCACAATATCCCGTGCCGGAGCGTCTACGGCCCGACGAATGAACCTACTTATCGCGTCGTCAGTAACGTCGGTACAGTAAACACAGGTGTCGGTGTGTCTAGATATTGCCACTATAGCATGTGAAACGCTATCGTGGATTTGTACCCTTCTGCTCTTTGTTTGCAGGATCACCACCGATTTGAAGGTCAGTCCCTGGGATTTATGGACTGTCAGAACGCGCGATCCTTCCCCTACCCCGTAGCCCTTTTTTATCAGGGCTTTTTTCTCCTCCTGTGTGTGTACCAGGAAGAGAGTATCGGGAGCGTTTGAGGGTATTCGTTCGCCCTGATAGCCCCTGATGCTTAGAGATCTTACTATCGGTTTCGATGAATATATACCGTCGTATACTTGACTCAGTGCATAGGCTACATCCATCGGGTTCCTGTAAGTGCAGGTGAGCTGTTTGTTAATACTGGCTACGGCCGTTGGTCTGGTATATGCCATCCGAAATAAATTTTCCCGGTCGATGTAGGGTAGTTGGTTGATATCTCCAATGAGGAGAATTTCGCTTACTTCCGCCAACCGACCGGCAGTCAGGATTGCTCCGAAATGGTTCATGAGAGCCTCATCCACGATTAGCCTTGGACGTTTAAAAAATAAAGAAACCGTTTAACAACAAAGATCATAGCGTATTAAATTGCTCCTTCAATCTAAAAATTCACTCTGAATAATTTCTCCTAATACTCAAAAATAATTAATATTCTAATGATTATTCTAGTATCAGCACCATAATTCAAACACGTTGAAATAATTATTACAATAAAAGCTTTTTATTCAACAAACACAAAATATATTGGTAAAAACTTTGAGAACTTAACGGTTTTAAGATTTTCACATTATATTAAGGTTTATTTGACCTTCTAAATATACCAAATATGTGTAGTATGACGTATTTCACAAGAATAACTAGCTTCCTTTAGTATAAGAAGCGAGATATTTGCAAGAAACCTACTTTTGTAACCTTATTTTTCTTCTATTTTATTTTTGGCAACCAGTCTTGTATTTAGTAAACTATTACTGCCATTTTCAAATGAGTAGCGATATTACAAGTTTCTTGATATAATTTCAATTAACTAACAAGATGGTGGCCATCTTGTTAAAACTTTCCTGGGAGTTTTTATGGCAAATCAGAATCTATGCTCCGTGGCATTATTTCCGATCCACTTCACTTGTGTCAATAACCAAACTATATTACGTAAAACACCACCAACATTACAAAATATAGAGCCAATTATCACAAGATTACGGATAAAATATAAAGACCGCTACATGGCATTCCAAGATTCCACCAAAAACTCTTACTACATACTTATGCCTATTTTGATAACATTATAATGCTGTGAAATTATTTTTCACTCTTCTTTTTCGCTCGTACCGGCACACTTACATAAATATGCGCTTAAAAAAGAGACCAAGACATACATAATATTATCGATAGGATTTGATTGATAAATGGATAAAGTTTTTGCTTGTTCTATATAGCAGTCTCTCTGGGTTCATAATATAGTAGTTATAACGAATGATTTTATTTTAACGTGATATTATTTCAACGATGCCTGAAATCTATAGAGCGTTTCTATCTACCTTTTCAATTTGTTTATGTCTTTGTTTTATGTAATATGGTTAGTTTATTGTGCATAAGTGAAGTGAAAGAAAAATAATACCATGGACCATGAAATCCTAAGATGCCACAAAAACTCCCAGGAAAGTTGTAACAACTTATTGCTTGAATATCGATCTCCTAACTTATCCTAATTATTTTAAACATAACTTTGACTTTATTAACTCAATATTTGGAGATATCAGAACATTTTTTTTTAATGATTATTCAAAGATCAAGGAGAGAAAAATGTCTGAAATATAATATAGAAGATTTGGCGCTTATGCCTTTACATTAATTTGGACATAGAAGAAAACAGAGTAAAGAATACATTAGAACTGTCCGTATTGACAACTTCAAAATTGGCAAAAGAAACGACTTGGAAATTAAAATAAAAGAGATGGCTAAAAACTTACGATGTTATTTTTTTTTTTTAACTTTATTTTTGGCAATCAATCTTTCAGATTACTACTGCCATTGTCGAGTAATCAATAATATTATAAGCGTCGTACGATCATTACAATATCAAGCGTCGTGTCAATCAATATTCTAACAAGATGGTGGATCTCTTGTTAGAATCCTCCAGGGAGTTTTTGTGGCACCTCAGAATTTCATGCTCCGTGGTATTATTTTCCATTCACTTCAATTATGCACAATAATCTAACCATATTACATAAAACACCACCAACTTTACACAATATAGAGTCAAGTAACACAAGATTATGAATAAAATATAAAATCAACTACATGACAGACTGAAATCCCGCCAAAAACTCACGAAGTTATTATATACAATATTTGGCGCGTATACCCTTATATTAACTTGAACATAGAATACTACTACAGAATATACAAGAACCACATATATTTACTTCAGAATTGGCAGTATGGATTAATTTCTTCGCCTGTCCTATTGGACGAATATTATTACTACTGTTTATGTCTTTCTATATTATTTATGCCGGGTGACGTTACAAATTGCTTCATATTGGAAAAATAAATTATTGGGAATAATCTTGTTAGCTAGATTTATATATGTGTGTTTACTGATCTGAAAATATCGTTTAAAAAGATAAACTCTTCCATCCAGTTTGTATCGATATGAAACCAAGCGGTGGAGGTGACGACTATGTAAGTATTTTGAACCGGTTTTTATTTTATCCAGTTTAGCTTTTTTCGTGTAGTTAAATACCAATATGCATTTATAGAAGACTAGTTTTTGTACGCAACTTCGTCCGCGTGGAATAGTTACTTTGGGCTAACACTAACATACAGCGGATGCTATCAAGAGAAAAAAAAAACTCAATTTTGAAATATTCATCATTGGTGGTCCGCACCCATTAGTCTAAGCGTTATATATAGCCTATATCTTTCTCGGTAAATGAGCTATATAATGCTGATAGAATTTTTCAAATCGGAACAGTAGTTCCTGAGATTATCCCCTACAACGTCACAAACTTTACCTCTTTACAATATTAATATAGAAAGATTATATATCAAAATCAGGTATTTACTTTATGAAGAAGGGAACAACCATTACTTTATTTTCCAATAATATTTACACGTATTTCAATAATATTCATTAAGATTAGTTTTTATTTTACTTGAATCAAAGATGTTCTGATACATGATAATTATATTGAATGGGGATACAGTCAGTGTTACACTTAACATATTTCGGAATTTGGTTGGAATTTTTCTGTGTGTATTGTATTTTAAAATGTCCATCTGTTTTTACTAACCTTCTAGTATGGAGTTGTGTGTGTTCACCCTGATCCACCAATGCCTACCCTGTAGTCCCTGGTACAGTCAAACACCATTTGGAAGTACACAATAGCATTGATAGTAAAAGAAAACAATTACTAACTTGAACTTGGAATTCTATGTATTCAAAATATTTATATGCATACTAATGTAGTCTCAGGCATTTCCACATATGCTGACATCAATACTGGTTCAAGTTGCATATCAAAGCTAGATCCACTGGGCATTTCATTGAACTGATTAAATTTACATAATCTTAATACGAAAGTGATATTAAAATTATATTTTTAAATGCACTGAAGAGTATTGTCAGAAGTAAGATCTTCATAGATTTTGTACAGCTCTGGATTCAAGCAGATTATTTTCAGCTATTATTATAACATGCATTAGATACACTGTGTATATTGTATTTGTACTGTATCTGTTGTTATCCCCAATTTTTAGTATGAGCAAAAATAAAAATTGGAGATCACTCTAAACTATTAATTTTTAATGAAAACCATTGAGAAACCTATGCTCTTTTCAAAAAGTATTATGCCACAAATTCTATATAAAATATCCAATTATGTCTGAGACTGCTTGTATGTATGTATTTGCTATAACTTCATACTACTTCTACATAACATAACCTGTAGAAAAATTAAGAGATATTTTGGCATTTTTGTTTCAAATAATTTTATTTAGTACATGTATACTAGCATCATTCCAGCTTGTTATGTACCTTTGTTTTGTTTAGATCTATAGCAGTATAATCTTTTATTTTCTCATTAATGTGTGACCAAGGTTTAGGAGTCCTCTTTCATTTTACAGATACAATAAGTAATTACAGCATAACTGTTGTTGAACAGACTTCATTATTATTTTGTTGGTAGCTTATGGATATAATTTTTTCCCTTGCCCCAAGCTACTTCTGTTACAAAATTCATTCTGATTGGTTACTATGTGTAATCATGAAAAGATACCAAAGAAATGGACAGAGTTACTTTATGTTTTATTCCAAAGAATTCATCAGGGCATTTAACCAACAATATGCTAATAAGGCCCGGTCATTCTATTGGAATCAGTTACGGGTTTTAGTGAGAGCACTCACTAAACACTGTTGTCTTAAAAAGCACTTGTACAACATTGGTGTCCAGAGCACAAGAAAGTGTAGATTCTGTGATAGTGTGGATGAGACCTCCAAACACCTCATGTGTGAATGTGATCTACTGATGCCTACACGAAACCGGATTCTGGGAAAGCATGTATTGCTTCCAGATGAAGTACAGATGCTATCAACCAATAAGGTCCTGCAATTCTTAAATGCTATAGTTGGGGAGTTTTAGTAATATGGGGTGATCACAATAGATCACTACTGGTTGCAGTGATACAGTACTAAGGCCTGCTTAGCCTCTTTTTCCAGAATAAAAAAAAAGAATAATACTTTATCTTTTATAAAACTATAGTGTGGAGTGTGAATAAAAGTTATTTAGTGTGATATAAGTAGTTTTGGTAGGTGTTAGAGCAACGCTGAAGATATAACTGGTTTCCGTATGAATGTATCGGCTTGTATTATTGCGTTTTGTTCAGTAAAAGCGACAGAAGCCCACCTCCCCCTTCTCTTTGTCATTGTTTACATGCTTATACTTGATGTGACTTGATGTCTGATAATATTTACAGGAGGAACCAGAGCATATGCGTAAATTGTTCATCGGAGGTCTTGACTACAGAACTAATGATGCAACCTTGAAGGAATTTTATGAACAATGGGGAGAAATCGTAGATGTTGTTGTGATGAAAGACCCTCAGACGAAAAGATCAAGGGGCTTTGGATTCATCACCTACTCTAGAGCTCACATGGTTGATGAAGCTCAAAACAATAGACCTCATAAAATTGATGGAAGGTAAAGTATTCTGTTAATTATTGTTGAAACAGTAATGGTGTTATTACAAAAAAGTTAAAGGCATATTCAATACTAGCTTTAAAAAGGTTACGTCTTAACTTTCTGAATGTTCGCCATCTTACTCTATTGTCTCGCTTTGGTTCTGTTAGGTTAGACTTGTGAAAAAAAGATAGTGCGTACTTGCCTCGGGCGAATATGGTGCATTTAGTATGTAACTTTTTTAAAGCAAATATTTAATACGTATTTAACTCTTTTTAACAACTCCTTTTAAATAGGAAAGTTGATAAACAATAAATAAATTCATTAAAAAATATTCATACATTTTCATGTGATGAAAATTTGTAATGCATACTTTACAGAGTGGTTGAACCAAAAAGAGCTGTACCAAGAGAAGAGATCAAGAGACCTGATGCAAGCGCTACTGTAAAGAAGTTATTTGTTGGTGGTATGAAACAGGATATAGAAGAGGAAGATTTGAGAGAGTATTTCAGTTCGTATGGAAGTATTATGTCAGTGAGTATTGTGACTGAGAAGGACACGGGTAAGAAGAGAGGGTTTGGATTCGTGGAATTTGATGACTATGATCCAGTGGATAGAGTGTGCTGTAAGTATCATATACATATTTAAACAACTAACAAACAATATATATTTTTTAAATCGAAACTTGTTTGGGCGTGAGATTAAAATGAGCATTCAGACAACAGCCTTATAATGCAGGTAATTAATATATGAAAGATTTCCGGGATAGTCTATGATGCGTCTCATTATTTTTTATGAAAAAAATGGAAAACTAGCTTGACTAATAGCCAAATTGTAATCAACTATACTATGATCTCAGATTTTCTTTTTTTCGAACTGACTACGCTATTGACCTAGCAAGGTCTTAACTGCTTTGCAGGACTACACTATGAGGCTTATGAAGTATATCTTATGAAATTTATCATTTATTTAATCTATACTAACTTTAATAATATGTTTTTTAAATAAAATAAACAGCTTACTAAAATATTTACTCTATTTAAAAGTCTAAAAAATTACTCATATTTACACACAAATGCGCAGTTCATTGGCATATATAAATAATGTGCAACAGATACTGTAAAGGCTGTATGGAAAAATTAACTGAATATGACTTATACCTTTTTTTTTTTTTTTTCTCGAACTGTCTACGCTATTGACCTAGCAAGGTCTTAACAGCTTCACTGGACTAATTTATAAGTTATACCTTGTGAAAGGTACCTTCATAGTTTAAGTATATATATATAAATATGTTAAAAATAGTAGTCCGGGGAAGCTGTTAAGATCTTGCTGGGTCAATAGCGTAGTCAGATTGAAAAAAATTTTGTTAAAAATATATAAACATGTGTGAAATAAAACACGAATTTAAAAAAAAAAAACAAACTTTAATGAGGTTCAATGCAATTTAGTGTTTAAGTTACACAACTGGAAGTGCAGAATGTTGGTGTGCTCATATTACGATATTCCCACGAAACAAGACTGAAGTAAAGTTTTATGTAGAGCATAACACTTTTTCCTTATGTAACTATTTACTACAGATGAACTGCTACTACAAGACACTTTAAGGAAAATAGTTCCAAAAAATGTGTTATATCTTTAAAGATCTATCAAATATATAAAAAAGCATGCTCTTTTATATCTATGTTACTTTGACTATCTTAACCACCGACAACCAAATTTTTAACATATAATATTTTTGTAGTACAACAAAATCACAAGATTAAAGGACAGCGATTGGATGTGAAGAAGGCTCTTTCAAAGGCTGAGATGGCTTCAGGAGGTGGAGGTGGTGGTGGTGGTGGTGCTGGAGGTAGAGGCTCCAGAGGACGAGGTGGTGGCGGAAACAACTGGGGACGCTCTAATGATAATTGGGGTAACTCAGGTACTTAAGCATACTAGTGAAATTCAATCATAATTATATCAGTGGTTTCATAAATTTATTATATATTATATTATTTATCAATTAACTATTTCAGTATTTATTAATTTACATTATGAATTTACATAATATATTATTATAAAAATTGATCTACAGTTTTACCAGTTCATTTTAAAGGGCATGTAAGGTATGGAACATTAGTTCATGTTAAAAATATTGACTCTGGATTAAAAAAGGTAATTGGAAAATAGGAGTGAATGGAAAGAAAATAGAACAGCATGATGGGAGTGAAAGAATAAATAGATAAGGAATAAAATAGCTCAAAATATGTAATCTAGCATTTTTTTCATACAAATACTTTTGCCTCATTGATTTATGGTACAATTTCAAGAAATATGTATTCATTTAATGCTACATAGGACATTTCTTAAATAAATTATTTTTAACCTAATAATTATTTGATAGTAATTAAATCTCTTAATATATCTTATTACAGGCGGTGGTTACAATTCTGGATATGATCAAGGTGGCTGGAACAACCAAAATCCATGGGAGTCAAACAACCCAGGTGGGAACTGGAACACTCAGGGTTATGGAGACCAGAACTCGTGGTCACAAGGTGGTAGCTTTGGTGGAGGGTATCAAGAGGGTTATGGTGGTGGCCCGATGCGAGCTAATTACAACACATCCAGACAACAGCCTTATAACACAGGTAATTAATACATGAAGGATTTCCGGAATGTTCTCTTCTCAGTTCACTAGTTACTAAGTTTCAGGAATTTGGTATCTTAACTCTTCCAATATATTCATGACTAGCCTCTGCCCGCGACTTCGTTCGCGTGGAATAGATACACTAACACGCAGCAGTTCTCAAAAAGAAAAAAACATCCCGATTTTAAAACATTTTTCATCTGTGCTCTGCTCCTATTGCTCTTAGCGTGATGATATATAGCCTATAACCATTCTCGATGAATGAGCTATATAACACTGAAAGAATTATTAAAATCGGGCCAGTAGTTCCTGAGATTACCCCCTACCACGTCACAACATCACAACGTCACATACTTTACCTCTTTATAATATTAGTATAGATAATTTAATGTATGTCCGCAAAAATTTAGATATGCTGGATTTAGTACCAAAGACCAACTTAATTTAAGTAAACAGCAACAGATTCATTCTATGCTTCAAGCTCACTAAGTCCAAAACAGTTTTTTTAGGTAATAGTGTTAGGTTTCATAACAAAGTCTCAAAACATATTACCGATTTGCCGAATAGTGAGTTCAAGAACCACGTCAAGCGGGTTTTAATATGTAAAGGCTATTATAGGGTGGATCAATGTGTGAATGATGGTGACGTCTGGAGATGACGCTCCTCTCTGTGTATCCACCAAAAAAAATTTTACTATTTATTTATTATATTTCAACATGAGCTATATCCAAGTTTAATTTTTTTAAGATTTCCCGTTTTTGTACACCGAGAACGAAGTTGAAATTTAACCGTTCATAAGGTTTTTACTTTATTTTATGATCTTCATATTTTACATGTACGACATTTGTAGATCTTGAAAAAATAACATACACTTATTAGGAATGCTTTTTTTATTAAGTCCTTGGCCAAAATTGGATTTTTTTTTTCGAAATGTAACGAATCGTATATATATTATGATATATGCTCGTAACTTTTGATCTGAAGGTGGTGGCGGAGGCTATGGTGGCGGTGGTGGTGGCCAGGGCTATAACTCTGGTGGTAACGCAGCTGCCTCCGGGAACAACCGACGTTTCTAATACAATATCTTGTGAGTATTACATTTAAAACTATATTATTTCTCAGTATAGAATAATCATAAATGCAATTATATATAATATCAAATTTAGAGCTAGTTAATATAATAAAAACCAATAATGTAAATACAATATTCCTATGAAATTAGTAACAACTTATTAAGGAGATAACTATTTTGCTATTGATTATCATTTATAATATGATTAATGGACAGTGACAATGGTCAATTGATGCTTTCGCAGCGTGCGAACAAGCAAGCTGTATGCAATAACCAATATGCGTGATAGGAAGAGCACTACACATTCTCTCAGACTCAAAATCACGATACGATCAACTAGTATTGATTTGACTATCACGCTGTTTCTACTATTATTAAAAAAACATAAACAGCAGAATAACTGACAGTAGTTTACAACGGTAAATTGTTGTAAAATAATATAATCGATTGTTATAGCTGTTATTGCTATCTTTAATAATGATAATATATTTGACTAATAAATACGTTATTTTTCACTTCACAAGTTAAATATTATTTATCTTTTGTCTATATTTATACATGCTGAAATTTAAGTTATAGAGATTTTTCTGTTAATTGTACATACATTATCCAGTTAGAAATTATTGAAATATTTCTAGTTATAAACTTAGATTTGACTCAATATGACTAAATAATAATCGACTATAGGTTAACTTTGAGTGGAGTTTGTATGAGTAGTATATGCATGCAGTAAAGTAAACAGTTTCCTATAGTAGTTCGAAAACTATAGGAAGCCTAATCTTTCGACAAGTGTATTGACATTTCGAAGGCAAATTGAAGTGTGTAGTTTGCTATTTTGTAAAAATTCTTACCGGGGTGCTTCATCATAGTCCTTAAGTAAGTCATCAAGGGAAATAAACTAAAAAGTTTCATTCAATAATTAAGATAATATATTAATTAATTGATATTTATATGTCAAGTAGTATTATAAAATTTATAAATATAAATAAAGCTAAATAACAATAAATTTAATTCAGTTTTCACGAGTTTTGTGACTTTATACAATCGGCAGCGCACTATACTCGACTACACAATTTTTTTATACTCGCAGACTATACAGTAGAAAGAGAAAGAGAGAGTGAAAGTCGCATAGAGCTGACATAACGCTATTTCTTTACGTGTCGATTTTTACCAGTCAACTCGTACCTCAATTCGCGTTTTCATTAGAGGCAAACGAACAGGTAGGTCACCTGATGTTTAGTGATAACCACCTTCCACAGACACTTGCAACATCAAGAGAGTCGTAAGTGCGTGACAGCCCGTGTTGGGGAAGGGTGGAAGGAAGGAAATAGGAGAGGTGGGCCTCCGGTGCTATCAATGACCGAACGAAACGCGACAATCCAAGCACTGTTACTTCACGTCGCTTTTCTGTGGGTCGGGTGGTACTACCCCGGACAAGCCAACCTATTCATGCTAAAGCCAGTTATACCTTCAGCGTGGCTCTACCACCACAGGCATTCAGATATTTAGGCGTTTAGGTATTTCGTTTCATAATTCATTATAATTACATATATTAACATTCGGAGCTCTTTAATGTCTGATCGAATAAAAATCGCTTAAATACAATTTTCACCTAAGATCATTAATGTTTAATTTTATTCCTCAATTATTATCTCTTATTTGTGTCGTTACATTTCAAAATAAACTAAATCCAAATTTACCTATTTCTAATACTGTAAGGATTATTTTTCAAGATCTTCTAATTTCGTATATGTAAAATATGAAGATAAAAAAAAATCGTATATAGGGAAAAATTTGAACTTCATTCTCGGTGTGTACTAACTGGATATCTTAAAAAGAAATAAACTTGTTACATGAACGATTAAAAATGAATTTAGCTAATTTTGAAATGTAACCACTCATTTATAAGACAAGCAGTAATGACAAATAATTTCGACATTTAGCAATAATATTAATATTAATTTAATATCTAAGAAATTTTCCTGTTGTCATTGATATTTCAGCATGTATCCATATACCAAGTGATTGTTTAGACAGTAGCAATATTTCTGCACGACACTCTGCACTCGATTCTCGTTCTAAATCAATTTAAAAATTAGGCGCTTAATATTTGACCAAATTATATCGAAAAATACAAGAATTATACACAAAACTCTACGCGTCTATGTTAAAGCACAGTGTCAATGACCGTCGAGAGATTTCAGTTTCATTTGAAAGGGAACGTGGGAACGTCAGGAACAAAACAAAAGGGTTTATTGCCCGTTTTACTGTCGAAAGTTATTAAATTCCGGGTCGCCCATTGTGGCTTTTGACTTTGGCTTTGGCTTTATACTTTTGAAAGTCCTAGAAGAAAGTTTAACTTAGGTTTTCATGGTTGTTTAGCAGTATTTGTTTTAATATTATTATTTTATATGTTAAATGTAACCATGAATTGCTATATCCTAGAATACTGCGAGTGACTAACCTTTCACCTGGTATATATATGTATTATATTACTACATAGTAAGTGACTGTTCCCGTGTCTGTTTTAACATATAGGTTATATTGTCACTGATATGTGTAAAGAAAATGATATTGTGTACTTACTAAGTGATTTTCCGATACGTAGGTCTCAAGTTAAGTTCCAAGCTAGGCAGGCAGGCGATAGAGTAGTGTGAAGGAAGGTAGGCTACAGGACATCTAGCTAGTGAGGGACAAGCCGACTTATCGAAGGGACTACAATAACTATTTTAATTTTATTCTTTTCCATTATCAGGTTTGTTCAATAAAAGGTATATATATACTTGTAGCGGACATTAAATAACCTTTTTTTTTATTCTACTGATTTATAATTTAGCGCTTTTTGTCACAGTTTTTACATTTTCAACGTAAGCGGTACCCGCATGGGTTCGATTTCGATCAATCATAGTCGAAAGTTAGTGTAAAAGCTGTGGAATAAGAACTATTGTTTTTAGCCAATAAGAGAAGATATCTTGTTTACGGTACTTTTATTGTTATTTTTCCGTTTGTTAGTTACAGATAGTTATCACATTCCAAAAATAATGGAATACGCTATTATGTATTATAAATATAGATAACCTTATTATATGCATTTTTCTAAATAAATGTTGTACGCGTATGATTCTGAATATAACAAGGTAACCATTATATTATTAAGGTATATTAATAAATTAAAATTTTAACATGAAGTTTAAAACTAAAACTATCATAGACTATGTAATTTTTATATTTAGAGAGATATGACGAATTTAAACTGCATAATTAAGTTCAAATCGTGGAAAGAAAAACCTTTTTGTTGTTTATGAATTATATTTTTTTTTTATTATTTAGAAGTGTATAAGGATAATTTAATAAAAACTCCTTTATAATTGTTAACATAGATAACATATATTTAATGTGTATTAAATAAATACTGTTTTCCATGGACTCTTCTACACGTTGCCGAGAGATTTCCTCCATGGAAAAGGCCATGGTAAGTTGAATCTATCAAAATAAAACGAATTAAAAATATTATCGTGTTGTTTATTTGCCTTATTATCTACCCTAATTAATTACCTATAACAAAACATTTACATTTCGATTTTTTTATTTAAGCTATTCTAACAAGCTTTACATATATTTACATTCTACTAAATAATACATACTAGTAATCGCTTTGAGATCTGAAGTCGATCAAAACGCATTAATTTTTCAAGGTGCAATATTAGGGAAGAAAAACGAACTTCAATTTTTTTTTGATAACATTACGTCGCCAATGGATATATATGTAAATAAAAATCAGAAGGCAAACTCAGGAGTAATTTGTACTGAATCAATTTATCTTTGCCGATTTATATATGAATAATTATTCTGTAATAGTATGCGAATACTAGCTTTTATATTACATAGCGACGTAAGGTGCGGAGTTTAGGGAATAATACTTAGGAGTCGAGAGTTGAAGGGTGCTGAGGTGGTAGACACGGGCAGGGCGGCGGTGGGCAGTACGGAGTACTCATAACCGTCGGAAACAAACTGGACGCTGCTGCTAAATGTCTGTAATGAAAAATTACGAGACTAAACATTTATTTTTGCATGGTAGGACGTGATAATTGAGTTCGATTGGATCGCGAAGATCCAGGCTTTTAAGTGTATTACAATATAATTAAAATATAGCGTAGGACTTTGAAAATCATGTCTAGCTAAATACGACTTTCAAATTTAAACTATTGCCAAGGTTCAACAAGAATTTTCCCGAATATTAAATTACTCATCAAAACGTGATCGTTCAAATAAGAATCTATGTTTTATAACATCGTACATTCTCCACCCTCGTTTCCCTTCCCTCCCTCGTCCTTCCCATTCCCCAACAATACAGGCTGGCAACGCACTTGCGACGCCTCTGGTGTAGCTGGTGTCAACGGTGGTGATCACATAACATCAGGTAACCCACCTATTCGCTTACCTCGTATGATATAAAAAACAATCTCCATCGGATGCCGAAGCCAAGGACCGGCAAATTGAAGAAAATTATGTGAATCCTTCAAAAAAGTCGTAGGTAACATAAAATAAAAATATAATGTACCTATACTGTTGATCAAGGTGTGCTTTCTCTATTCTTTTGTCTTTAGCTCTTCTATTCTGGAACCATATTTTTACTTGTGTTTCACTTAACGATAAAGCTGATGCCAATTCACACCTGTAATAATAATTCAGTGCAGTACACCTCATATATAAGACACAAAAGTACTAAGAGCCTTTAGTTCGATTGGTCTCCTAAATCGTGTTTTACGTAAAGTGACCGGTGCCCCGTAGTACATCCGGAGAGTCGATCTCCATAAAGACCTAGAGATCCCTTCTATCTGGGCGTACGTAAAATCACTTACGACTAGTTATTTTGAAAAAACCGCGAATCATCTCAGTCCGTTAGTGGTATCCGCCGCAAACTATGAACCCGTACTTAACGCTGCGCGTTATAAAAGACGTCCGCGACACATTTTTACCGACCCTCTTGATTCAATCACGTCAGCGAACGATCAGTACCAGCCTCTCCCTCGAAACAGCGTGTTCACGCCCACGCCCGCGTAACCACAGATCACGCCGCCGTGATCTGGGGGTTAAGTTCGCTCCCACACACCCAATTAGGTCTCCCACGACAACGGCTCAATCCTAGGTTCGATCTCTCGGTAGGGAGCCCTTGAGTGCGTTGCTTGCGCGATACGGTGACACACAAATATACATCACTGCTACAGCACTACATGATCACCCCCACACACGTGCACGCATACACGCTTACACATAAAAAGTGGAAGGGTTTACTTTTTTTCCCCTTATCGAACTGAAAAACTCAATTTTCCGATAATAAATATATGGAGGAGTTGTTGAGGCGTGTATGCTTGGTATACATATACGTTTCAACAACTCATACATATATGAATAGTTAGCTAGGTTAACTAAGATAGATCGCGATTTTGCATGCAACAGGCAACAGCCAAGCCGAAGTGTGCCGTGCACCCTTGAGAAGGTTGCCAAGATAAAATCGGCTGAGTGCCTTAAGCGCTCGCCTTAGTAGTCCGGTGGAGCGGTTAAGGCCTTGCTGGGTCAATAGCGTAGTCATTTCGAAAAAAAAAGAAAAAAGCCTTTAGTTCGAAGCTAATGAAATTCCTAGTACTCAAAACTTGCAATATTATATATGCGTTACAACTAAGAAGCATTTGTGATTAATTTTAATGGAGTACCCAAATAATCTACCAACAAAAGTCTCGTTAATAACCAGATCTCTGATGGTACATTGTGGTAGTAGAGTTGTTTCTATCATCCACTTGGTTAGCTACCATAGTTAATTAAATTTGTAACCAAACCCTAATAGCTGACTGTGTTCTGGCAGTTACATCTGAGTACGAGTTTTGCTAGACTTAGAATGCTACACCATCGTTGACCAAATTTCCATTTAAGGTGGTCTGACGTCACGGTTAAACGTAAATGTAAATAAAAAGTTTTAATTGGTAAAAGCGTTTGGTAATTTCGTGTTATATGCATCGCGCTCGATGGCTGATATCGCGGCCGGCTAACATTATCTTTTTACGCAAATCTATCATTTTTTTTACGTGCAAAGCAAGTATTTAACTTTTTTATAATAACACCGCATATAATTAATAGTTTTGTGTTGAGTTATCAAGAATTTTTCGCTTAATTATCATCAGAAATAACATTTTTCATATATACAGTACCTTCGTGCTCTAGCCACGTATTCGCCTCTTGCGTACTCCAGTTCGAGTCTTAGCGTCTGATGTGCTGAAAAGGTCGTCCTTTGTCGCCTTGGTCGACTTTCTTTACGTCTTCTGCGAGCGACTATTTAAAAAAATCTCTTTAAGTATGATCCTTAAGAAATTAATTTGATTAACTCAAAAGGCATTAAGAGGTACTTTTAGAGATGGGCTTGATGGTGACGTCTCGTTGGAATTTGACACAGACAGCCGCCACTGTTTTTAACTGTACCGTACTTTCCATCAAGGATTGTGCAATCATTTTGTCGTAATATATTAAAAAAAATATTATAATATCTTGTTCAATCGTAATAAGCATATCTATTTAGTATGTCAAATATTTTACTGCCAGTTCTAATAAATCATTTGCTATCTTAAAATATAATATAACCTCGCTTCTAAAGCCAATCTTTTGAATGTAGTGTAATATGATGGAGTATAACTAACTATACTATATAAGTAAAAAAAAAAATCATCCTGGAACTAAAAAACTAACTAGATTAACTAAAACCAAAATAAGGATTCCCTGCAATTCCTGTGCTCAGGTGGCAGTTACTGATTGAGCCATGAGAAACTGTGCTTGTAAGAGCTCTTCAATTCCGCACCATATTGGCCCGGAAGTGAAACCCTCTGTCCGCGCGCCGCGTTAAGTGAATCACGATAATTTAATTTTCATATGCCATTTGATATCCATATTAATAAGTGATTGGATATTTTTTTAATATATCCTTAGCTGTTATTTTAAAAATTATATTAAAAAATAAATCTTTAAGCTTAGCTACGTAATGATTGTTTGTTGTGTAATCAATGATATTACTGTAATTGAATAATAATTGTGTTAAATACCCGATTAGGCCCCCCACGGCAGCGGCTCAAGCCTAGGTTCGATCCCTCGGTAGGGAGCCCTTGGGTGCGTTGCTTGCGCGATACGGTGATACACAAATATACATCACCGCTACAACACTACACGATCACCCCCACACACGTGCATGCCTACACGCTTACACATGAAAATGGAAGGGTTTACTTTTTTTCCCTTATCGAACTGAAAAACTCTCAATTTTCCGATAATAAATATATATTTATTTATTTATTAAAGGAAGACCAACAGCATTATTTAACAAGAATTGCTACGGAAAAATATGTAACAAAAAACCATTTACAGGTCTCCACGAATAGGATATGGAGGAGTTGTTGAGGCGTGTATGCTTGGTACATATATATGTTTCAACAACTCATACATATATGAATAGTTAGCTAGGTTAGCTAAGATACGTCGCGATTTTGCATGCAACAGGCAACAGCCAAGCCGAGGTGTGCCGTGCACCCTTGAGCTGGTTGCCAAAATAAAATCGCCTGAGTGCCTTAAGCGCTCGCCTTAGTAGTCCGGTGAAGCTGTTAAGATCTTGCTGGGTCAATAGCGTAGTCATTTCGGAAAAAAAAATTGTGTTAAACTGTTTTAGGAGATTACATATTTCATTCGAAATAAATGTTAAGTACATTTTACATAAATGTTTCTTCATCAATCACGCGTAAACAACTAGACTTAATCTAATGTACGACGAAGAAGTAAATCAATCGTGACGTAAGCTACCTTTTTATCAATTATTGTGATATTGTCATTCGTTCAATAACAATGGGCGGGTAATAGTATCTTAGAAAACAATTAATGCCTTGGGCAGAAAAAAAGACGTACCTATGTTGAAACAAAGAATATCTCTTAATCTAAATAGTGGATCAGTATAAAGTCCAGCACATTATAACTGAGTTACGGCTACATGATGTTTAAATGCATAATTATCAACTACATTCGAAATGTCGACAAAGATGAAATATATGTTTAAACGAATATGTGCCTAATATGTAACAGGTTTTAGGATTATTATTAAAAGTACTTCTCAGATACCAACTGGGTATAAGTTTGAGTCCTTGGATAGTTTTGATTCACAATTGGAAACAGTAGATGTCACTGCAATCGAGCTTATTAAGATTTTTCATGTTTAAAAATATAATCGATTTGGTGCAGACGAAATTCCACGGGTCAACTAATACTTAATAATCATTGATTTTGATATAATTAAAAACTGGAAATAAAGTTTTGTATAAATCTCAACCCCAATTCCAGTCATAGATGTTGTATAGTAAAATGAATGGCTGCACAAGCGTCATATGGCGATTAAGGTGTCTGTTACAATAACGTCCGGTCAATTAATGATTGATTTACGATACGTTGCACATCGTTCACAACATATTTAAGATTTAAGTACATCAGAAGTACTTATCGTCTTTTCAAACACGTGTTATGAGATTTGTTAAAAGTATAAAGTATTATTAAATATTCTTTCTAACACAAATAATATACCGGTTTCTAGTCTCTACGCTTTAGGTTTCTAATAAGCAAAAATGTTTTGCTGTGACGTAAACAATGATTTACAGAGATTACGGACCTAGGTAATTTATTAAAAACATGGACTAGCGGATGAGAAGAAACCCATTGTTTTTGGTTGTATATAGACATAGATCTATAATCAGATTCCTAATCAAATTGCCCTTAGGTAATTACCAATCTTCAATTGAACTGTTAGTTACTGTTTCCGAATCTTAATGTATAATACATGTCAACCCCTCGGCATTTTTTTATAATCCAAATATTTTAAATATTGAGTAAAATATTTAAAATAATCTTGTTTTATCATAATCTTACATTAAATAATTTGTTATTCAAATTTTGTAACTAATACGGTATATTTTGTAAGTTTATGCTGCCAACAGTTTGTTGACCTATGCATCGTAAGGTCTACATTTATTTCTATGGAGCTTAAACTCGTACGGTGTTATTACAAAAAAGTTAAACACATATTGAATACTTGCTTTAATAAGGTTACGTTTTAAATGCACCGTGCTCGCTGAATGTTCGCCATCTTGCTCTTTTGTCTCGCTATGGTTAAGGTAGGTTAAACTTGCGAAAAAGGATAACGCGCACTTACCTAGGGTGAGCGCGGTGCGTTTAGTACGAAATCTCTTTAAAGCAAATACATATTTAATACGTATTTATCTTTTTTGTAACAAAACCGCTATATAGTTTTGAATAGTCCAGAGGTAAACTGATAATTAAAATTAAACCGATAATACAATGCTAGTTATCGAAATAACACAACAAAATAACAGATATATTAAACCTAATACAAATTATAGTGATCATAGAACGTACCTATATTGAATACAAAATACTAAGAACCGTTAAAAAAGATGTTGTTAAATTAAATACACCTAATATTTAATCACTAATAAATTAAATGATATAACGAAATATTCATTATAAAAGGAAACTATTCGACCTATTATAATAAGAGGTAGAAGTAGTCCAGTGGTCTAAATTTAAGCGGATAAGGGATACAGAGTTTTTCTTCACGTGCTAATACATCGATGTTATGCTGCATTTCTCTTAAATTTTGTATTTAAATAATAAAACATATTGAGAGCTGTCCAAATATTGGAGATTGTAGACATAAGAACCGTGAAGTATGACAATAGATACAAATAAAGGCTTAGATTGTTTCCAATACTTTTATGGGTAATACTAAGACTCATCAATAGCCACCAAATAAAAACCAAAGAAAACCTTTGACAAATAAAAGAGAAAAATGTCAGCACCTGTCTTATCTTCGCCTATCTGTACATAGCTATTTTTAAACATAAAAAAATATTGCAGCCCCATCATAGATTTTTTGTATTATTTACAAAAGTTTAATTTTAAATTTACGTAATATATTTGGAGATTTTCACTAATATCAATATTTAGACATAAAAGAACAAAAGCGTTTACGGCTCGCATGAGATATATCGTTAGTGATATGCGTGTAGTTCGTTCTCATTTCATTTGTTCGTGTTACGTTATTGTTGCCTAACTTCCAATTAATGATAAATGTGTTGTTATATCTGCTTTGTTTAGAACATCAGAAGGAAACAAAAAAATTACTTTATATATTTATTATAGTAGATTTAATAACTAGATAAATAGATAAAAAATCTCGTTATTTTTTTATGACACGGTATGTGCCCAAAAAACCGTTAGTTTTCAAATTTAGCCATATTTATTTTACTTCGTGACATTGCATATTTGCATAATGATAGCCAGGCAAGCTTTGAAAACGACCGATATGGTTGCACCAAATTAAGTAAGGCTACTAACTTAACAAAATAAGTAAGGCTACTAACTACTGTATTAAGTTAAGTCGCCGAAAATGAAGAATCTTTACAAGTTTGACTTGACTTTTAATCATACTACAACTGATCCATAACTAATAATAAATATATGGATCAAAATAAAAACAAACACTTATTGTACACACTACATGTGTAATTTACAGGTACTTGTTGAGATGTAGTAATATAAATTTGTATTTTTTACATAGTTTATCTCTATATAGAATGAAAATACGGTTCTTTTGAGGCTAAATCACGTCAAAACTGCTGAACATATCCTCAAAGACTACGGACATTCGATTTGAAATTTTAGATCGTAGATGGTTCTATGATACTCGTTCTTTTTATTGAAGAAGTCGTTAATTTTAAAAACAATATTTTACTAGATATTTAAGGTTAATTAATTTTATATTATAGTTACAAATTACAAATCTACAGTGTCAACTAGAGACGACAGGTTTACCATTAGCAAACGTCAGGTTCACCCGTCAACCAACAAGGCGTTTAATTAGTTTTTGTTTCAATTATTATTATTTCGCTTTTTCTATTACTGGTTTCAGATTTAACATTTTCAGGTACACGTCGCATATATAATTCAAACATTTCTTGTTGTAGTGAAAGGTAACAACGCTCAATCAACTCCAGTTGGATGTACAAAGTAACGTCCATACTAAAATTTACTTATTTTTTGGATTCCATTTGCGATTTTTTGAGAAAAGTTTATTTAATGCACAGCAAAGCACGCGGCCATCAATTAGCAATAATGTTTTACAATAGATTGGGAGTCAATCAAGTATTACGTAAGCACTGATGGGGGAGGGAGGGTCCTTGATTTGCTTATTTTTGATGACATATCGACTGGGGGGTAGGGATGTGAGTTTAATGGAAAAAATCGATTAATTAGGAATCGATTTTTCTTTTTTTAAATAATAATCGATTTGTTAAAAATCGATTTTATTGAAAATAAATAATCGATTTTTTCAAAAATCGATTTTTATAATATTTAAAAATAGACATGCTTTCCATATTCCTATAATAAACCTAAAGATTTAAAATAACAATTTATCAGATTAAGAATCACATAAAATGATACGTATCAAAAATAACCAGTTCAAAACAAAATAAAAGTGAATGTTCCTTTAAACTTTCAAGGTAAAGAATATAGAAACTAAATACTATACTATTAAACATTATATCGTAATAAAAATGAAATGATAAACATCCTAACAAAATGACAACATTATTAATTCTAACTGTAAAATTGAAAACAATGAAGTTCTCTTTTAAATTTTCATATTAATCATAGTGTGACTGAGAAAATTAAAATTGAATAATTTTTTTATTGAATAATTTATAGTTTTGTAAACTAATCGATGTCGAGTTTACCATAAGACATTTTTAGTAAACATGTTGTACTCGCATGACAGACCTTTTTAGTTTTATTGAAAGTTTTAATTTTACAGAGAGCGGTATTTGGCTGTCATAAGAACCACAACAATCATTATAAGATATAGTAACTCATGTTACTTGTAAGGCAGTGAGATGTTTTCATTCTATGTTCTTTTTAAATTTGTAGTTTCACTACAAAATCTTTCATTCTATCGAACAGGACATGCATATTACTGTGGTATTATTCTTTTTCGTTATAAAATACTTTTGCCAGCCGCTTTTAGGTGTTTTGCGGCTAGAAAACATTTTAAATTTTTACAAACATATTATCTCACTATGCTCACTGTTCAATTGTTAATAATAATGAACTTATTTTGAGTTTTTTCATCCGTCGCATAGATGTTTATAAAAATCGATTAAAATGCGTAATTTATATAATCGATTTTAAAAAAATCGATTAATATGAAAATAAACATCGACAATAAAAAATCGATTATAATAAAATAAAAATCGATTTAATTAAAAATCGATTATTTTTTAACATCCCTACTGGGGGGTCTGGAAGGTGATTTCGTCAGCAATATTTACTTACTGAATTAGAATAGATTTGAATATACTTATATAAATGTTTACGTAATTATGGAGGAAGGGTGAAGAAGATTGCTTATTTTTGCTGACCAGGGAGGGGATGATCAGAAGATGCAAAAATTTACTGTTTACCTGATACTTGAATGGCCTCTTGTGAAATGATTAGGCCTTATTGATTCTCGTACCCTCATATAATAAACCTATATACTTACACATTTATGGTAAAAATAAATGCTAGTTTATTTTGCGATCGCAATATATATCTGGTATTCGAATAGTAATAATTAAACTATACAAATGTGATTACCTAGTTAACATTAAATCATGTGTATAAATTTGATTAAGATAGCGAAATAGGCTCAATTTGAAATAACGGATGTAAACGGGGTGGACGCGGGAATAGTCAGCTGCGAGCGTCCCTTCTCCCCGATGAGATGTAAGTACTTATGTACTCTAATTGGACCACAATACAATAGCAGTATTATCTGACTGAGTGTTGTCATATTAAATTGTCATGCGCTTAATCGAGTTGAAAGCGAGCTGTATGTTCTCTGTAAATGTTAGGAGCGTTAGGGATCTCATCTACTTGATTATTATTTTAAATTACATAAATTCTTTCTTCGTAATCTTTATTGTGGTATTCAAAACAAAAAAAAAACATTAATTTTTTAAAAAGGTATCATACAAATGATTTCAGTGCAACCGTATAATGTATAGGTACACGTTAACTAACAATATATTTCATATGCAGAGGACAAGACGTTTCACCCGATTAGGCCTCCCACGGCAGCGGCTCAAGCCTAGGTTCGATCCCTCGGTAGGGAGCCCTTGAGTGCGTTGCTTACATCACTGCTACAACACTACACGATCACCCCCACACACGTGCACGCCTACACGCTTACACATGAAAGTGGAAGGGTTTATTTTTTTTTCCTTATCGAACTGAAAAACTCTCAATTTTCGGATAATAAATATATGGAGGAGTTGTTGAGGCGTGTATGCTTGGTACACATATACGTTTCAACAACTCATACATATATGAATAGTTAGCTAGGTTAGCTAAGATAGGTGCAATTTTGCATGCAACAGGCAACAGCCAAGCCGAGGTGCGCCGTGCACCCTTGAGCTGGTTGCCAAAATAAAATCGGCTGAGTGCCTTAAGCGCTCGCCTTAGTAGTCCGGTGAAGCTGTTAAGACCTTGCTGGGTCAATAGCGTAGACATTTTGACAATGAAATCTTCACGTACTCTTTTATACATTTCTTTATTGTTTACGTAATTCGAGTAATGTTGGCTGAAAATATGTTCTCAACAATAATCACTCTCATGATATGATCATAAACACCCATAAAAATAAGCTCAAGGCTGTTTAAGATTAGAAAAACGATTGTGATTAATCAACAATGCCAACAATAGCAAGAGATTAGGGTTCCGAATCTACGACCCCTTAAATATTCATTAGTCGAGAACCCTTAATTACAACTCCATTCGACCGCTTTTACAACGAGATGAGAAAAAAGCGCACCTGACTTGTTCGCTGTTTTTTTATTGTTTTCAATATCTATTGTAGATATAATGATATTGCACAAACGAACGCTAGAACGCATTTCAATTGAGCTCAATATTCTTGAAGAAATCTCGTATAACTGTTTCCTTTTTATATTTATTTTCTGAAGCGTGAACAGAGAATTGTGTTTTCAGACATTTTTCGAAATCAACCTAGATGAAGAGTTCTATGTATAGTAATCGTTTTTTTATTACAATATACATAACATATGTAATATATTCGAATATTAATACATAGTAAAATTCCTATATTAAAAATTTAATATGGAAAAAACTGAATCTCCATTAAATATAATTTAGAGAATTTTCAATACATTTTATATGTCATGATTGTTATAGAAAATTCATTTTTTTTCCACGCTATCACATGGTATCACAAACATAGAGTCATATTATCCAGATAGAGCGATTTTAGTATATGTTTCATGCTATTTATTCAAACCATTATAGTAGTTTATCGTGTATAAGTTGAATCAACAAATAATAGCAGTTACTCTAATATTATTAAATTTTGTGGTGCTAGATTTTTTATTCAAAAACAGGTCTAAATCACAAGTTACGACCGCAAAATAAACTCGTGTAAAATACTCGTACAACGGGGTTATCCTGGGTACTTGAATAAAATCAAAATATGTTTCCAAATGAATGCTTACAACGGATTAAAAGCGCACGTGTATGCTCCCACGAATGGCAGAATAATAACTATAGAAAAAAATTACAAAGCTGATTTTTAACAATAAACGTGATCAAATGATATCGTGCCCTAATGACGTTAGTTTTGTTTGTTTAAAGGACACAAAATGAACGTCTCCTTTTTTTCTTTTTTTTCGATCTGACTACGCTATTGACCTAGCAAGGTCTTAACAGCTTCACCAGACTACTAAGGCGAGCGCTTGTGGCACTCAGCCGATGATGGCACTCAGCCGATGATGGCACTCAGCCGATGATGGCACTCAGCCGATCGAAACGTCCCGTTTCCTTGTCGCCTTAGCAGATGAATTAGATGAAGTTTACTATTTAAACTATATAATTTTTAATATGAATTCAGGACTGTAATTTATTTGTAATTTAATTTATCATTTTTGTCAGTACAGTACTGATAATATTTTTTTCTTGTAGTATTTTGTTACTAAACATAGGTCTAATATTAATGGAATACTTGTTTTGGAAACGAGAAAATCGATACAACACCCGTTTTGTAATTTGCTGATGCTGTATTTTCTGTAAGTGGTAAAGCTACGCTGAAGATATTACTGACTTCATTCATCATGAATGGGTCGGCTCATCCGGGGTAGTGCTACCCGACCCACAGAAAACCGATGTGAAGTAACGATGCTTGCATTGTTGCGTTTCGTTCGGTCAGTGAGAGCGCTGGAGGTCCACCTCTCCTCACCTTCCTCCTCTCCCCTTCCCTTCCTCACCCCTCCTCTAACACAGGCTGGCAACGCACTTGCGACTCCTCTTGTGTTGCAAATGCGTCGATGATACATACCTACATACTACTACATACTACCTACATACATACATAACATAGTTGACCCACCTCTTCGTTTACCTCCTATGGTATAAAAAAACTAGAAGTAAAGTTTTGTGATGATAGTAGGAATATAGGCTTAGAAAGATCTCATTAAGCAATATAATATTATGCAAGCATATAGGTAAATGGTTTGTATATTACTTTTCGATGTGCGTAATATTATTATAAATCATATTTTATTACTTTTATTAGTATTAAAGACAAACTAGGCTTTGCACACACATTCGCTAATGTCAAACGTAGATTAATCTATCTCTCGGCATCAGTACTTTTTTCTGAGTTCTTCATACTTTATGTACTTATTTCTGACAAGCTGTATGCAAAATTAAGTGATGATCAATAAATACGTTAAGGCGTAACAAACAAACAAACTCACTTCATATTTATAATATTAACTCGGATAAGTCACTTGTAAAATGAAATGTACTCCTGTATAGGCAAACGACGAAGATCATTTCATTAAAATCGGTTGAGACTTAAACAGGTATTTTTTTAAATAATTTCTTGGGGAAAAAATATATATGTATTGATATTTTTTATAGTCTGTCATTTTCAGAATGTCATACGTTAACCGTGAACAAAACTTCAATTATATATTTGAATAAAAATTAATAACGGTAATCCAGCGGTCGAAATTTGTTGACAATTCATTATTTATTTGAAGTAATAAATTATTGAAAGTTATTTTCGTCAAATAAAGTTTTGCCTCATAATCACATGTTAGGAGGTGTATAACACATAGTCGATGCAGTAAGGATGCCAATAAATACTTCGTAGTTACTTTCCCTCTTTATTTGGCCAGAGTTACAGCTTACAGTACTTTTCACAATGGAATGCGTAGATAAGACAGACTGGCAACGCACTTGCTCAGGTGTTGCAAGTGTCTATGGACGGTGGTGATCATTTAACATCAGGTGATGCACCTGTTCGTTTGCCTCCTATGATTTCCATACTAATACTAATAATATACTAATACGAATAATATTATAAAGAGGTAAAGTTTGTGATGTTGTGAGTTTGTGACGTGGTAGGGGGTAATCTCAGTAGTCCGATTTGAAAAAGTCTTTCAGTGTTATATAACTCATTTATTGAGGATGGTTATGGAACACCAATGAAGAAGGTTTGAAAATCGTTTTTTTTCCTCTTGAGAGCTTCCGCTGTGTGTTAGCATTGACCTAAAGTAACTATTCCACGCAAACGATGTCGCAAACAGAGACTAGTATAAAAAAGTTATTTTTACATTTTGGCACTATTTTAAGAACAGGTGAAGGAACATGGAGCTACGATCGTTAGGTGAGCACTAACCAAAGTGGTGAGGATGCGGTCTGACACTAAGTTGGTGATTACTACTTTTTTTAATGAAACTGGACACGTGGTTACTGTCATTTTGAAGTATCGGATGTTAAAACGTGAAAGCGTAACAGGCAAAAAAAGAAACTCAGTTTCTCATTTATAATATAACTAACTTCTGCCCGCGACTTTTTCTATGTGGATAATTACTTTAGGCTAACGCAACTTTAACTGGCGCCTGCGTTTACGTAGAAGGTGAAATATTTTAAAACAATACGTACGTTAATCTTTTAACGATTTTGAAACATCCTTCATTGGTGCTCTGCTCCTATTGGTCGTAACGTGACGATCTATTCCCTTCTTTGATAAATGAGCAATTTAACACTGAGAGAATTTGTCAAATCGGACTAGTACTTCCTAAGATTAGCGCGTTCAATCAAACAAACTCTTATAATATTAGTATAAATGTAGGATATTAGGTTTCAAGTTTGAACACGCTTTTTGCTTATATACGTATAAATTTATATATACTTATATCATATAAGGATATACGTGTTGATAGACATTCGGAAAAGTTATAATTTAATGAAATAGAATAGCTTTTAAATATACACTTCGTAAATATAAATATCATTTACCGATTGTTTGTTTTTCTTTAATAATTATTAGAATTAAACAATGGCCAAATATCACAGTGACGTAGCGAGGCATTGCCTACAATTTTCACATGAGAGCGGGTCTCAATGGATCCTGGCTCGTTTATATTCGGAGGCGGCGAGACGTGACGTCGTAATCGTATCAGCGCCGCCGACGCCAAGCGAGCTGTCGCACCCGCCGCCCGCGTAGAGCCTTCCACCACCCTACCCTCGCCATCGACGCGACAAACCATTATGATTCTATTTTCATGGTAATAATAATTTGTAGACAACGATTTTCACAACGAAAGCTCGCTCATTATTTTTATAGTGAAAGCAAGTTTTATTTAAAACTGTTGAATTGTTAGAAAAAATACGGTTTATGTTGTTTCAGGCATCTCTTTTTTAATTATTGTTCTATGTACAGTGGTTAGTTAGTCTATGAACTACTTATGACCAGACTCGTGTTATACCATTTAACTAGCTGTCCACCCTAGCTTTGCTAACAAGGAAATTGAGACCAAATCGTCTGTTTACAGTATGATCATGCAATTAAAGAAAATGGCAGCTCAACTTATTCGCTTCTTATACGGGGATTTTTTAAATCCAGTGTTCACTTTTTCATACAATTCTTCAAACATTTTCTTTCATACAAGCTTTGTTCTTAAAAGTTGTCAGCATTTTAAAAAGCATTTTGAAACATACGGAACGATAATATAGTTTTTTAATAGCACAAAATAAAATAGGAACTCGCGTACATTTATCGAGAACCACAAATAATTCTTCAAAAAGCCGCATGTGGCTCGCGAGCCGCACGTTGGCTATCTCTGATGTAAATAATATATTCCTTCAGACGATATTTTTGCTAAATTAGAATTAAAAATATATTAAGCTGATCCTTAACACAGAACACATTGTAAATGTTGTTGTAGATCGATATAAGCTTTTTTATTGTTAAAATATATAGAACTATTCTATAACACATACTTGAATATCTACATCGCGTTATTCAACGATGCCACAAAGAATTGTCCAGCAAAGAGATGTGAGAAGGGATTAAAGACCGTTCCCGATGCGACAAAGCTTATCTGGACCGATACCCAACATTATCTCGGACATTTTCTAGTACCTAATATTTTATTCGCTTATACAATATTAAAAATGTTATCTTTGATCTCTGTATTTCTATAGCAAAACGGTTTCAAAGGATTCCTTTCTATTGAGCTCTATGAAAATTCTTATAAAATATTGCTTAGGAAAAATTATTATGGAAAATCAATGAATGGGCCCCGAAAAATTTAAATTTATATACTGTTTCTCATAAGTCTACTCAACAGAAATAGATAACTGATTCATTTATATTTTCGATTTAATAATATCGCCTCGAAACAACGAGAGATCGCGGTGTCAAATAAAACCTGTGTCATATACCTGAAGCAACATCATTTAAAGTACTATTTAAAGAAGAACATTCGAGGAAACTTATATAGAAAATTATTAGAGCATTCATACCTTACTGGATCGTGACCACAAAACGATATTATAACTAATTTTCTTTGCTATGTAATGTTTATTAGGTATGATAGCTCAGTGGCTACCGTGTTCTAACATCACGGTAAGCTTACGGCAAAGGAAAACATAGAAATATAGTTACAAAACCATTATAGCATAGTGTTCGGCTTTTACTAAGCCCTAGTAGCTAATTGCCATCCTCAAGTTGTAATGTGTGTGTTCTTAGAGCTGTACCTTAGAGTTTGTACCTTAGAGTTTGTACCTTAGAGCTAGTCTGTGTAGGCTTAGCGAGTTTAAAGTAACATCAAACGAGATTGTTGTTTAACGAGCAAAGTGCCTAGGCTCGGTCGCCTAGCTCGGTTCTGTAAAAAACATTTTTAAATTAAAATAAACTATTACGTTTGGCTTACAAAATTAAGATTTTTTCACAAAAAAATATATCTCTCCTGCTGTCACTCAGATTCGAACTGGCGTTACATGGATTTTCGAAGCAACCGATTTCCATCTGAGCTATTTTTGTTTTGACAGCGGCGGCGAAATTTACCTTTACATTCTAGTTATATTTTTTTATTGGCTGAAAACTCAGTTCAAACTGTTTTCTTTGAATAAAATCTAGCTAGATCGATTTATCGTCCCCGAAACAACCTACACACTAAGTTTCACGGAAACAGATGACGCTGTTTTCGAGCTCCTGAGTATTAAAAAAATATACAAGAATTGCTCGTTTAAAGGTATTACATTTATAAAGTACGAGCCTCTGCCCCTGTCTTCGTCCGCGGGGAATAACTACTTTGGGCTAAAGCCAACACGCAGCGGAAGCTCTCAATAGGACAAACACCCCAATTTTGAAACATTCTTCATTGGTTCTCCGCTTCTATTGGTCTTAGCGTGATGATATATAGCCTATACCCTTCCTCGATAAATGAGCTATATAACATATAGCTATATAACACTGAGAGAATTTTTCAAATTGGACTATTAGTTCCTGATATTACCCTCTACAACTTCACAGACTCACAACGTCACAGACTCACAAACTTTACCTCTTTATTATATTAGTATAGATAAATAAAGCCAATGCAATGTTATATCCAATATAAATTATCACAAAATTCGTGTCAATGTTTTACAGCAGTTGCACGTATTAGCAAGTCTCTTTGTAGGCCTACAGTTCTACAATCTTCGAGCATCAGATTATTTCGACTTTATTGCTCCTGTATATACGAGCTACAAGGGAAACGAAAAACGTTGCTGAATGTGACCTACATCCCAGTTCATTGTAACTTGCAATTAGTTACAAAACGTATAATTTAATGAATTACTGTAAAAAATGTCAATAAAACTTTAGGTTACATCATGTCAAGTTGCGTTATTAGATATCTCAAAGAGTTTGCCAAAATCTTTGGCAAATAAAAATACTTACGGGAGAACAACATAAAAATATAATGAAATAATTAAATGTGCTTTTTAATAAACTTTTTAATTTACCACACTTTTTTGGTCTGCAATAAAATTCTTTGAAAAATATTATTATGGTTGTGAACATCTTTTGCTATCACATATATTTTTTGCAACATAGACTTTTTCATACTTTTAATATCAATTTTAATACTTGGAATGAAAAAAGCGTTTAAAAAATCTATCCGGCATTGTCTGTTCAGGTCAGTTGTTAATTTTACATGAGATCTCGGAGATCCCGCGTTCGACGAAGTAGAGAATAATCTTAATCTAGGTCCGATAAAAGCGATCTCTAAGTTTCCTGCCATGGCGCCTACCCATCAAAGCCGCGCGCGCGCCGCCATCTCGAAAAATAATTTCTTTTAGTATAAGATAGAATAAACCCGCGTGTTTATTTCTATCTTCTTCTAAAAAACCGTTAAACAATTATGTCAATTTTATTCTTACATACAGGCGCCGCGCCGTCGCCGTTCGATTAATCTTTAAATTCGATCTCCTTTAATTTGCGTGGTCGCGTCCACGCCCGCGTATCCCTCCCTCGCGCCGTCGCAAAGAAGGCTTTTTTTTTTCAAAATGACCTGTGACGGTCTTTGCAGCTTCACCGAACTACCGAGGCGAGCGCTGAAGGCACTTAGCCGATTTGGGATGCTTGGGCGACTAACTCAAGGCTGCACGGCACACTTCGGCTTGGGCTGTCGCCTGTTTTGTGCAAAAATCGCGACCTATCTGAGCAAGCTAAGCTCTTTAGATATACTTATGTGAGTTATTGAAACGTGCATGTGTACCAAGCATGCGTGCCTCAACAACTCCTATATGTATTTTCTGTCGGAAAAAATCCTCTTAACTGTATAGGATAGGATAGGATAAGGAAAAATAAGGGTAGAACTCTTTGTCGTTTATTTCTCAGAAAAAGAAAAACAGCGTGTAAGCATGTAGACGTACACGTGTATATAGGTGAGGTGTGTGATGTTGTAACAGTGATGTAAGTTTTGATTTTCCGTAGGGTTCGATTCTGGAGAACTTGCAACTTCTGAATACGACTTTGCGCGTGTGCAAAGACCGGACAACTGTACGTCATAATCGGACGGATGCAAGTTTTATGTATTGTGAGTTTATGTCTGAGGGACATTTTACTCTTATGACAAAGCGAATGATGGAGACGACCCAAGAACTTAGCGGCTTTGTTTAGCACTCTATCTATGTTGTGAATCGAAATTTAAGTATTTATCTAAAGTGACGCCGAGATATTTGACCTCGCCGGCCCAAGGTATCTCGGTTTCGTATAGCCTGATCAGCATTAGTTTGTGGCTTTTCCGATGTGTTTCCCGAGCCAATCCAACCGCCAGCCAGTAGCGTAGATAACTGTATCGTCAGCATAACAATCTATCTCAGCTTCCGGGAGCTCAGGTAGGTCTCTGATGAACAGATTGAAGAGCGTGGGTGCGAGTATTGAGCCTTGTGACACACTTAATCGTATCGGGTAGGGTGATGACAGTTCACCGTCCACTCTAAAACGGAAGGTTCTATCGGTAAGATAATCGCGAATGATGTGAATTAACCTATCGGGTATACAAGCTAAACATAACTTGTATACGAGACCTTCATGCCAGACCTTATCGAAAGCCTTGGCAACATCGAAAAAGACAGCTATTGTACGTTTCGGTTTAGTTTCTCGAGTTCGGGTTCGGGTCCAGATTCGGATCAGCGTTAAAATTTGAGAAAATGTACTCCGTCAGGCTGAGTACTTGTTCTGTACAAGAATGTTTGGTGCAAAATCCAAACTGCACAGGCGGTATTAAATTGAGAACTGTAATCGTAACCTAGAGACGATTCAGAAGGTGCCGCTCGTAACGTTTACCTAAAGTATCTAGCTTTCTTGCCGGGCTTGTGAATACCTATCATTATGGCGTTTTTCCAGACAGCTGGTAAGTGACCCTGGGACATAGCCGCATTGAAGATGCAGACCAATAGAGCTATGATGCGATCAGGAAAGGGTTTTAGAACCTCGTTCCAGATCCCATCGGGACCTGGGGACTTCCTAGGCTTGAGACGCTTGATGGCGGCTAAAACTTCATCGAAAGGGATCAAGGTTAGGTTATCCACCGGAGGAGACGCGAATGCATGCTCCGCAGCTGATTCAATTAAACCAATATGGAAAGGGTCAGTGTTATCGGTATTCGGCAAACACTGTTTCTCTAGGCTCGCGGGAAGACATTCCGCGTTATCTATGCTGTCGAACGCGGGAGGCAACCCGGGGCCTCTGTCGAGAGGAGACATTGGAGTGACCAAATCTGATTTTAAGGTACACGCGAGAGTTCAGTACCACAGGTGAGACGGGTGGAGGCCCTCCTGGAGTCTATCCCACCTGTCGCCCCGGATGTCAGAGATACGAAACTTGACTGTTAAACGTAACGAACGTAACCGATCGCGATTCTCTACAGACGGGTACGCGTTGTAAGCTCGAGTCGCGACATTTTTTTCCGTGATCAATGCTCTCACGTCGTCAGGGAGTATAAAACGGCGATCGTTCGCCGCTTGTACCTCTTTCGAGGTGTCTCTGACGGCGGTCTGGAGATAATCAACCAGGGAATCGATGGCCGAATCCGCGTCGGCTTTAGACACCAACACGTCCGGAATCCTGTATAAACTACTAGACGACGGATTTTCTTTAAAATACTTAACGAGTTTCACGTAATCAGCCACCCTTACCGACGCCGGGGTGAAGTCTGAGTTCTGACCTAACTGTAAAACAACCGGACGATGATCTGAATCAAGTTCGTGTACGACTTGTATGAGTGGTACAGGAAGCGCGATATTTTTTTAACAGAGCTACATCTATAACTGACGGTCGGCAATTATCTTGATAGTTCGTGGGTTACGGAGGGGCTATGACGTCAAAAGCGAGAACCCTACCTAGTTCGTTGAGTATCCTCCCGTTACGAGAGGTACACGGACTATTCCAGATAACGTTTCCACTATTGAGGTCCCCCGCTATAATAACTGAATCTCCTAAATTAAGCAGCGCCTGCAAATCGGATCTTAGCAATTCTTTATTCGATGATAAATACGCAGAAAGTAAATTATTATCCAAATGACCTGTCATACCTAATTCTTTCAGTAACAGCCCAAACCGAGGTTTGCCGTGCACGCTTATGCATGTTACCTAAATAAAATCAACTGAGTGCCTTAAGCGCTGGTCTTAGTAGTCCGGTGAAGCTGTAAAGGCCTTGCAAGGCCAATAGCATAGTCAGTTTTGAAAAGGAAAAAAAAGCGTCTACAAAACTTTTAATACGAAATGAAAATTTTGTCTACCACCAATTCATATTAAAAATCTTTTTAGTTATATGTCTTTAAATATCTCTTGATGAAATTTCCCCTCAACGAGAGAGAAGCAATTTTTATAGGTAGGTACAGAAATACGACATATTTTTCAATACAAAGTTAAAAAAAGAGCACGGGCCGCTTTGTAGAAGAAGAACTACCAAGACCACATTTAAGGAGTTGTTTCTACTTATAAAGTTCCTAAAATACAACAAGTCTACGAAAATCAATATTTGGACACGCTTATATTTCTTCTCCGAGACAAAAATGTGGAACGCATACAATGTTTTCTTAGTTATTACAAGTTATATTCAAATTATGTATGCATATACACGATTTTAATATAATGAAGATGTGTTCTGACATTGATTCTAAGCCCCAGCGAAGATTTTCCTTTTAATATTTAATGTACAGATTTCGTCCCGCTAGCCTTTTATTATGTGTATAGATAGATACGTCTTAAGCAGTGACTTGTTAAAACTTATCTAGTAAGCTAATGTTTAACGACTACCCTGTCAAGCCGCCCGTATCTAAGCAACATATAACTATTTATTTTTCACCTCTGATATTGAGAATATGCTGTTTTACTTCCACATTTTAACTAAGAAAGCGTGGCGTTACAATAGTACTTTACGAATGTGTGCGTTATCGTACCATTTGTTTTGTCAAAATATCGTTTAGGTAACGGTATCTTCACTTACAATATCATCGCTACGCATAGGTACATATTAGTGACCGCTTGTAAGTGTTGTATTGCTAAGCAAAGTTTTTACGTGATTCAATACAAGGAAATTAGTAAATATCAAAATGGAAAACTTGTGTCTATAATTATTTGTGTGTCTGGGCTAAAGGTAAAATGTATTCATAAAATTTACATGGGCTTTAGAGGGAGTAAAATATACTCAAATTCTAGGTTCCTTTTTTTAGTGATTTGACGATATCTCGCGTAAACTTATATCATTGGGCAAATATTCAATAATAATTATATAGTTCAAGCGTACGAAAACGTAGCGGATGATATAATAGGTACATGTAATCAAGTAGTCGTTGTACTATCGAGTCAATGGAATTGCATAAATAAGTATATTGTAATGAAACTGAAGTATATTAAAGAACTTTAATTAATCTATAGTTTTGTATATAGATAGGTACATGTATTTTTTCTACTAATGTTATTTATTTTATATTATTAAATCAAAAACACTTTATTGAATTTGGATCCTGATAAGAAGCCTATAAAGGTTCAAACAATAATACTATACAAAGGAAGAAAAACAGATACAACAAAGTATTTGTCTCTATCGATTTTTATGTTTGAATTACTATTGAGGTAGTATATTAGAAAATGAATTGAGGTAATATTCCAAAATTAATACATTAATATTTTTAGAAATTATAAGATAATAGTCTCTGCCCGCGACTTCGTTCGCATGGAATAGATACTTTAGGGTAACGCTACACGCAGCGGAAGCCCTCAAGAGGGAAAAAATCCCCAATTTTTAAACATTCTTCATCGGTGATGATATATAGCATAGGCTACCATACCATAACCATCCTCGATAAATGAATGAGCTATAACACATTGGAAGGATTTTTTCAAATCAAACCAGTAGTTCCTGAGATTACCCCCTACAACGTCACAAACTCACAAACTTTACCTCTTTATAATATTAGTATAGATGAATACATTTAAAATTACGAAACAAGAATAAATACAGTTCAAAATACGTACGCGGCTAAGGGTGAAGCCGTAAAAGTAGTTTAAACTAAAATTAATACTTATTTAGATCTCGTAGACGTTAGTTTGCGGAAATCCATAATTATATATTAAAGTTGACGTTACTTAACACATGCGCCTGGAATTGATTGGCCACTGTCACGTCTCACTGCAACAATAAAATTAAACGTTTGTTGTTGTAGTCAGACGTGACAGTGGCCAATCAGTTTCAGGGGAAAAGGAAGTGTAGTTTTGAATCCTATGTAAGTAAACGCAGTTTACCTTAAAGGAATTTAACATAGGCTATTGAGGTCACTTAAAAGTGTTTTAATAAAACTATACATACTTAATAGCAACTTTATAGTATTTTAATGAGACAGATTCACTGCGTCGTCTACGATATCGGTAAATAAAATATATCGCATATTAAAACACAAGACATTGCAAACACTATATGTCTATTTTAAAATTAAATAATATAGAATGTAAAGAATGGAAATTTAGATTTAAGTACGAAGAAGAATAAAAAAACTTAAAATCATCAAAAATGCAGAATTAATTAATATAATATTTACCTTTATTAACATTGAACACTATCGAAGGTAAAACAGTTTAACTATGAAAAGCACATATTCCCTGCAATTTATATAGTACTTAGTTAAATACCTACTTGGTCGCATTTAGTACAAGTTCATATGGTTCACTTTATTGATAATAATAATAATTGTAGGCCTAGTTGTTTGGGCTTATTTGATCCGTATGTATAAAGAAGGACCTCCATATCAGGGATCCCAGTACCCTCTTTTTGGTAACACAACAATTTTTTTTATAACAAAGTAAAATGTACGAATACGAGATACGTTTACCTACTACCACATACTTTTTTTTTATTGTCAGCACGTGCATAGAATAATGTCCTGTCTTATTATTTTTTGTAAGAAAATTGTCTCTATGGAAATATGGAAAAAATAATATTTGCAAATAAACGTTTACGTTATTTTAAATTTAGATAAACGGACTAAATAGTAACTTACGGAAAGCGGCAAGTCCAGCACCAAACGCTAATTGTTGATGTGGTAGGATCAAGGGTCTTGGACAAATGGGCAGCGGTGGTGGATGCCATAATGGTACATTCACAGAATCCGATGTCACCTTCTCGCTCCTGTCTTCATTATCTCTTTCTATCTCGACATCGGATGAGGACTCGCTCTCAAAATTAACACTCTCAACCATCGAAACACTTTTAGTTTTTGGCTCTTCAAGGTGCCCGTACAGTCGTGCGAAGAACTTGCGCGGCGACGAAGGACGTGGTACGTGTAACGTTTTTGTATCGGTTCGCGATCTATCATCAGACACTTCGTTACTCATTTTTGTAAACTCGAATAAAAGTTAACGGTAAATCGTTTTCGATATCATACGTGCTTTCACATCGAGATCATTACGTTGATTGCTATCCCATCGGGAAGGATCCGGCGTCCCTGGTAAGTTACGCTCCGCCCCTATTTCGCGATCCCGTTTATCTCCAAACAGGAATACAAGGGAAGTAGTAACTTGTGACCAATGAGAGGCAATACGAGGCGTGTCTTGAGGCGTGGTAAAAGAACAGTTTGAAAAGTTTAGTTTATAATTATTATATTAATTTTAAACGCTTTTCTTTTCAAAGAACCTTTCACGTACGCGTTTTTATGTTTATGATAAGTTTATGCTAATTGCAAATCTATGTATCGAGTATCAAATTAATATGACCATTTATTTGTGTATACTAATATTATAAAGAGGTAAAGGTTGTCAGTTTGTGAGTTTGCGAAGTTGTAGGGGTGATATCTGGATCTATTAACCGGATTTTGAATTTTTTTTACCAATAGAAATCCACGTTATTTGTGAGTGTCATAGACTATATATTAACCCGAATTGAAAAACTTTTTTGTGGTAGTTGTATTTGCAAAGTAAGTCGGAGATAAAACGGTCGAACGAAAACGTTTCTTACGAACGGTGCCTTAATGATGAGAGATATATGATTGAGATCCGTCGGTAGTCCGGTGAAGCTGTTAAGGCCTTGCTAGGTCAATAGCGTAGTCATTTCGAGAAAGAAAAAAAAGAATTCTAGTGAAAAGTTGTAAAGCTTGATAAAGCCTATAAAAAAAACAGCGACAGCATATGTTAAACTTCAAGGTTATTTTTTGTTTTTAGGGCGGGACAATGTGCCCACTAGTATTCAAATAGATAAGTCGGATAGATTAAGGCTATTGTGTAGATAAAAGGTTTCGTTCAAAGCCAATCTGTAGTCCGGTGAAGCTGTTAAGACCTTACTGGGTCAATAGCGTAGACATTTGGAAAAAAAAAATCAAAGCCAATCATGGTTTATAGCACTACTTACTTTTTACTTAATTTAGGTACTTTTTGACATTCATCATAGTGTTACATAAATAAACTTAAAAAATAATACATACATACCTATACATACCTATATATTCTCCTTGAGTTAATTTATAGATTAACCAATAGGTAACCTATTTAATACTAATCAGTATGACGTAGATGACAACCCCCTTTTCAATTCTGTATATTTATGTTGAGGTCAGTTGTATCTTTTATTCGATAATAATGCAAAGGAATATTGCTATTGTAATTTTGGTTTACTGCTTACTGTGTCACTCGTTTAATTATACATTACAACTTCAAAGACGGATGATGCGACGGGCACTTGTTGGATCATATTTTGGAAATCGTAATTATCAAACCAAAGATATATAATTATTCATTAAATTTCTTATAAACATATTATCCATTCAATATCTTGGAACTGTCTTCGGGTAATGGCTGGACGTGTATTAATAATATGTAGATAATATATATAATAATAAATATAATATTATTAATTTTGTCAACGGATTCGCACCCGTTTGTTATTATCTGCTGTAAATAATATTTATTGTAAATAGTTGGTAACTGGAAGACTCCATTGGACGAAATTAGACGATAATTCATATTTCTTTAAGATTCAATATTATTGTAAATTAAAACACGTAACATGTAAAAGATAAGAACATGAAGTATAACGAATAGACATGGAGATGGAGACTTTCCGATAATAAATATATGGAGGAGTTGTTGAGGCGTATATGCTTGGTACACATATACGTTTCAATGAATGAAAAACATGTATGAATAGTTAGCTAGGTTAGCTAAGATAGGTCGCGATTTTGCATGCAACAGGCAAGAACCAAGCCGAGGTGTGCCATGTGTACCCTTGAGCTGGTTGCCAAAATAAAATCGACTGAGTGCCTTAAGCGCTCGCCTTAGTAGTCCGGTGAAGCTGTTAAGACCTTGCTAGGTCAGTAGCGTAGTCAGTTCGAGAAAAAATGTAAATGGAGATTCGACTCAATGGTATGTAAAAAAACTATTCTTCTAAATTTTTATTAGTAAAACTATAGCTCCACAATAGCTCATAAAGAAAGAAAAAAGAAATCAGTTCATAAACTGTAGAGCACAAGTTCTGTTTATTTATCTATACAAGTGGTTTAACCAAAATTAATTAATTTTTCGTAATTTTCTTATTAAAGCCAGTTTCTTATAAAAAAAACTGTTGTTATTTTTCTTGGTGATACTAAGATTCGTCAATATGTGCTAAAGAAAACGGTTGAAGAAGGAAAATCTACCTTCAGTACGATCAGCTAGTACTGAGGTAACTATACTAATCAAGGCGCAGTACCAAATAAGGTACATTATTTTAAATTCTCCGTATAAAATTTGGATATTCTAGTTTATTATACTATTATCAAATAGCCATGGGGACGTAACATTGGATGGGAAAAACAACCGTTGATGTCCGCGTTGATTGACTTCAGTATTATGAGAAACAATGCTTATATGCTTTTATAAAAATTCGCTCCTATTATTTTTATATATTAATACCCCAAAGAAGATTTATATTTATTTATAGTTCGTAAATTATCATATAACACGTAGATTATAAAATGTAAACGTAAATACAGTGATTACTTTTATATTTACTTGACTGTTTAGATGTTTTTTTGTTTTGTATTTGTACACTCAATAAGGCCCAGGTATTTGTACCTTTGGCTTTACAAAACAAAACATTTAGGAAATTCGTCAACTTTACATTTTGAAGCCCCATAATTCCCCACCAGTTCATCGACTTCACAGTCAACTGTAGTACAAACTATCTGGTTCTGTATGTTAAGAAGATCGAATGTTGTAAATCCTAAATATTGTATCATGAGCTCTATGTAGAATTGAAGCCGGATGATGATGATGATTTTTATTGCTTTAATAAGTTTTAAAGCGAAAATAAATCTTAAAAAAAGTTACAATTTGCTTTTTAGCACAATGGTGTATAGAAGTAACTAAAGAGTAAACATCATTTTAATATAGGGTTTTATTTTGAACACTAGTTTCCAAAAAAGGCCCGTTTTCCAACTTTTTGTAACAGGTCGTTGCTTTGTTGTTATTCTGAATTATTACCTTACTTTAATTACTTAATAAGATACCTATTCGAGTACATTATGTTTTATATTGATAGTTCTTTAGTTTATCTTTATATATCCGTAAATGAATTAGATGAGCCTTATTCGGTACAGATACCTTAACTATATGTAAATGATAGAGCTGTGTTATTGTACGCTCATCACGCAAAAACTACTGGACAGCTGTCCATTATTTTTTTTTACTTCTTAGATAATTTGTCCTTATCCAATAAACTAATTATCACGATATTTTTATTTAATATAAATACGTTAAACATTTATGAAACCACGATTTTTATAAGCACTACGCCTTTAGCAATGCGTTTTTTCTTTCTATGAAAAAGGTGCGAAGGCGATGTGGTTCTTATGTTTTTTTTTCTGCACAGAAAGGCAACAGCCAAGCCGAGGTGTGCCGTGCACCCTTGAGCTAGTTGCCCAAATAAAATCGGCTGAGTGCCTTAAGCGCTCGCCTTAGTAGTTCGGTGAAGCTGTTAAGACCTTGCTAGGTCAATAGCATAGTCAGTTCGGGGGAGAGAGTGGGTTATGTCCGATTCGCACGGACTTAAACCCCACTGTGTACCGTCGGCGGCATTTTAGGGGCGGCCAGAGATCGGTCTGGCTCTCTCCTGAGAAACCGCTTTTGTGGCAGCCTGGCAAGGTGTTGGTCTACATTCTCCGTCTTTATAGGAAGGCAAGTTGGGTACATAGCCAACCGTCTCCCCTCGTCCGACGAACCTGTGAAATGAGGAGATGGCCCTTTCGGGAACTTTCGATTAATTCGGATTTTCGAATTATTCGATTCGAATTTCGAATCGAACATTCATATTGGCAAATCATTTTGTCGAATTTTATTTCAAAATATTTTTTCAATTATCCATAGTTATTGTGGTTTATATTAATATAAAATGTTAAAATTATATTTCCACTAATTATTTATACACAAACAATGTACACAATTATATACTTATTTTTATAATATTTCAGATTGTATATATTCCAAAACTGTACGCCCTGAAAGAAATATAAACCGAAACAAGAAAATGACAGCAAACATTGAAAATGTTGTGAAAAAAATTAAAAATTCTACCCAAGAAATCGGTAAAAATATATACGAGCATTTAAATATGGGTAAAAGATCCGAAGATAAGACCATGTTAAGTGAAGAAGACCTACGTCAATACGAGCAATTGGTTATAATGAAAAAATATCCGTATTTGGACATAAAAGAATTGGAATTAAAATATAGCCCTTCTGCGGATAAAAATATAAAACAAATTGTAAAATTTGCGTCAGACACTACTAACATCGGAGCAGATCCGAGTTTAAGGGAATCTATTGATGAAGGCCCCTATGTTGAAATAAATAACAGAGGACTCTCGGGTTTTGCTATACCAATAAAATTGTCTAAAATCGGCAACACTTCAGAACAGCGTATTTCAAATGCTAACGTAAAAGTTCCACTAGGTAATGAATTCAATAATGAAAAATTACCAAAGACATTTAGAATACCAGAACATACCTTTTAATTCCATAAAACTAAATTAAAGACAGTAATAAAAATTAATAACGCCAATTAAATATATCTATTTTTTTGAAAGTAAAATATGAGTTTATTTTTCAATAAATACAAATTCAAACCATTTTGGGCAATAAGTTCGACCACATTCTCGTCTGTAAGAGAAAATATTATCATGCTAAGTCTAGAAAAGATTTTATATTGCCAAGAGCTTACAATAAGTTATTGAAATGAATAAATAAAAATTTGTAGACAGATTTGTTGAGATTATAGTCACATTCCTATAACCCTATTCTTAATGGAACGTTAATTTTCATAATAATGAGTTTAAAAATAAATATAAATAAGGAATTCATAAAGTATAATTATCTCGTGATAGTATATCAAAGTTATGAAACTTAATATTATATAACCTCCGCATTGAAACAAAAATAAACTTTCATAATAATACTATAGGGCCCGAGAGACGTTGATCTGCCCTGGAAAAAAATTCTCCCAATTATATCTTTATATCATCTAGGGATACACTCAAACACGCACAAACAATTTCATCAAAATCGCTTTAGCCGTTTAGGAGGAGTTCAGTCACAGTTTAACCAGCGAGCCCGGTAGTCATTGTCCTGCCCTGAGAATAAAAAATAAATCCTCCAAGCAGATTATAGCCACCTACCGGTTGCAATTGTGAATCTAAGTCATTTTTGAATCCACCTGATCACACAAACAAAATTCATCAAGATCGGTCCACTCTTTAGAAGGAGTTTACTTACATACACACGGATAGAAGAATTATGTATACAAAGAAAGCGGGTCCGTCAGCCGTCCTGACCTGAAAATAAGTAAAGAATCCTCGAATCAGATCGCGCTGACACCTACTGGTTCTAATAAGGAATCTAAACCATACAGGGACCCATTCTAACACACAAAAAAAATTAATTCAGCCGTTTTGGAGTTGAGTCACATAAACACGCACAGGAGAATTATATACAATATAAAAATAATATAACGTATTCCTTTGCATCAATGGCTCTTACATTTCCCTTTTAGTTTTTTACCTATAAATTATTTCATATTTTATTTGTATCTTTATAATATGGAATTCTTATTCAGTTTAAAATATACGAGATATTTAAGAACTTATGATTTGGGTATAATTTAAATAGAACAAGGATAAAAATACAGACACGTTTCTAAAAAAACATCTTACTTCGTTCTCTTAGTAAAAAAAGATTGTCCCTAAGATTAATTTGATAGCTTTGTCATCGATATCTTTAGTATTGTTTTTTGGAGAATAAATAAAAGATATCATATTAGTGTAGCCTATACAATTTTATGCATCCATTATGAATATGATATAACTTTAATTTTAATTTGTCGCAGCTACTTATACCTGATATTTCGAATAACCACAGTATAATGGATCATCTTTTTAAAATAGTCCACTTGCAGTTCACATCATGGTAAGTGCCAATTTCTAAAACATCGGTCATAACTACCTTCAGTCATTGACATAAAGCGATCCCTTAAAAGTGGAAACAGAGAAGGAAATACATTATATGTGATTGCGTTGTCTTTAAACCGAGACATTTCGTAACACTGGTGCCTAGTTGTAAAAATACTCTAAATTTCCTCATTTTGCCCTAAAACCGGCAAATTTTCAAGTGACAACACTGATTATGGTCTACGGTTAGACTAACACTAGGTCTATGCTCTACGGATCAGCTACAGGCTATTGATTTTTCTACTCCTCCGCCTAGAATTACATTTCCGTAGTAACTTTAAATTTATATGTATGTGCACTATATTTCAGTGTTGCCAGACCTATAGACCTATTTTCATATAATTTAACACCGATCCACCTTTATTTTAAAGAGAGTTTTAGCTATACTTATTGCTTTCAAATTAATTTTGAAACACAAACAATTTCATTAACAGTAGAGCACATTTATTAAAGAAAATCATTCAGATTTTGAATTAAATTATTAATTATAGCAAATCATGTTATTGACTGCGAGAACAGAGCTTCTACAAATTTTACACCTAGACAAATTATTGTAAAGAATAAAAATAAGTATTCTCATTACCATATTATTAACAAATTTCAGAGTACTGAATAATTACATATAAATTGTATAAACATCTTGTACTCAGTTGATAACAAAAATATTCGAAATGTATACGGAACAGGGCTATTTATGGAATATGACAAATTAACTGAAAAGAAATATATGTATATGTATTCGTTCTTTCTTATATGTTGATAGTTATTTTATTTAGTTGTGTTTCCACGAGGGGCAGCACCTTTTCCCCCCCACGCCTTTCCCCTCCTCATCATACCGCTACAGGGCATTGTATCGTGCGCATTGCCATTTAACGCATGCGTCTAAGCCATTTAACGCATGCGCTCAGTGACTGTTATATACGCAGCCATATTAGCATAAGAGCCAACCAGTGTTTAGTGTATGTGCCGCGAGAAATCCGTGAACGCTCTATGTCTTGGACAAAGAGTTTCTCCACCGCCGCAGCGCTGAAACCAGCGATTGGGCTCACTATATATACCAAGTAAGTGTGTATGTTTTATTACCAAAATCAATCGATTATATACTCTTGGATCCTGCGATTGAGCATATATCTTTTAATACCCTTGTCCTCGCAATCAACAAAAAATACACTCCACATCTCTTCGTACGATAAACCCGCATTAATGGAAGTGAAAGGAGTCAAGGCTTTGACCAAGTTTCGACGGCCTATTCCCACTAGATTTTGTAGGAATTCATTATGTAGATAAATACTTTTTGTGTGCTTTGGTTACTGAAAAGTTAAGTTATTTGCACAATTCAAGATCTAATTAAACAAAACAAACCCTCATGATTAAAACTGTACCATTTTCGCACTTTCCGTCCTTTATCCGAAAGTTAATGCTGGTAACATTAATTACTTTTCTTAGTGATGTAAAGACACAAAAAATATCGTTATATATTAAATTGGTAATTTGCAAATGTTTTAATATCGATTTTGGTAGATTGAAGTAAAATGTCAGTTTAATGATACGTAGCGAACAGTTTCTAGAAATATTGTACGTTTTTAAAATACAGAGTATATTTTGTTTATAAATTATGTTTCCACGATAAGTATTGTCTAAATAAAAAAAGAAGGCTGATCATCATATGTTACTCATAATTCATTTAAATTTTTTTGGCACATGAGGTCTGCTATTTAAAATACAATTTGTAGGTAAAAACTTCTTAGCTCAAATAAACAAAGTTATATGACACATGGGTGCCGCATATTTATAACATTATCAATAGATAATTGGAGTTTCTAATTATCTATTGATTCTTTCTTCTTCCTTCAATCATCTTTACTCAAGTTTATTGCGATTGTTATCCACTTGTGCACAGTAACAGATCTATATGACGCAACATTTCATTAATATTACACAATCCTTATTAAAAAAAAAAGCGCCTACACAACAGGCTGTGATCCCGACAATAACCCTCACCTATGACTTGGATCAGACAACAAATGTAATGTTGTTGGAAAAAATCATTGTTATCTACGTGTTTAGATATTTTATGTCCATGACTCGATTTATTAACTAATGAAGGTTGATATATATTAGTTTTTATATCTTATTTATAATTGTGCGTTATTTGAGTCTATATTTTGTAATAATGGTAACACTTTATCTAATACTAGCTGTTAGCCGCGACTTAGCACGCGTTTTTCTAATATATTAAATAAATGTAAAATTGTGATTATATGTGTAAATTACAGATATACTCTTTCAAAAATATTCATAAGTAGAACACGCACATTATCTACTGTAACATGTAACGAGTACATTAAGGTTTAGGTATTCTTTTTTTACGTGGGGCAATCCCTTATGGATACCCACCGTCCCAGGGGAGAGGATGGGTTATGTCCAACTCGCACGGTCTAAAACCCCACGGTGTACCGACAGACCGTGATGTTGGGGCGGCAAGGGATCGTGCTCCGCTATTCCCCTTAAATAGCCGCCCCAACGGTCCACCCGGCGGAAGGTTGCCGCCAGGCTCCTACCTATAGAGATGCAGCTGGGTACACGCCAGCTGCCACCCCTCGTCCGCCAGACCTGTGCAATGAGCCCCCGACTACATGTCCTCAGGTCCGGCTACGGTGGCAGGAGGAGTTGGGCAAAGCGCCGCCTCCTCCTGCTGGTCCTCCATCGGCGAAGACGGCCACTGAGGGGGTCTGCCTCGCGGGCCCTCTCCGCCGCCTCCTTTTCCGAGATGACTTCCTCGTCTATGCTCGGCAGCGACAAATCCTCTCCTACCACCGCCGCCAGAGTGCGGCGCTCCACCTCCCACGCAGCACACTCAGAGAGAGTGTGCTGCGCGGTATCTTCCTCAGCGCCGCACTCATGGCAGGCGGTGGTCGGCTCCCTGCGAGTGTTCCGGTGCAGGTACCATACGAAACAACCGTGTCCGGTCAGCACCTGCACCAGCCTGAACGACAGGGAGCCCCATCTCCTCACAATCCACTCCCGCAGGACCGGGCGGATGGCGTTGACGCTGTGTGTCCCGAAGCGCGCGTCCGCCAGGTCCTGAATCCACCTCCCTATAGCCCCCTCTCGCAACTCCCGCCTTTTAACTTCTATCTCACTGGGAGCCGGAGGCTTCCCATTACGCTTCCGTGAATTCGTGCACGGCGGCGAGCACCCCAGCTTCCAGCTCTCAGGGAAGGGAGCCGGCGAGCGTAAAGGCCGCCGCCGATGACACCGTCCGGTATGCCCGGATTGCCCTCAATGCCACCGTACGCTGCATACTGCGCAGCGCGCGCACGTAGGCGGCTATCACCCACACGACTCCCATGAAGAGTCGACGGCACCCGGCACCCGGGCCCCCCAATTTTTTGGAGCAACCGGCCGAGTGCCGCCGCCGCCCTAGTAATTCGCGGCCCGAGCCCCGCAAAGTGGGGCTCGAACCGCCAGCGCTTGACCAGGATGAGGCCCAAGTACCTCATGTGGGCACCCACCCTAATCCGGGCGCACTCCACCATAATGTGGGCCCCAGGTGGTGGCCCCCGCCGAGACCCATGAAAGAGTATGGCTTCGGTTTTCTCGAGGGCCACCCTGAGGCCCAACCTTCTTATGCGCCTGACCACGGGGCTTGTGGCCATCGTGTCCAGGCACTCTATCTCTGTCTAGTCCTCCCCCTGGGCTACGACTAGGGTGTCATGCGCGTAGCAAATTAGGCGCGCTCCATATGGGAGGAGCGGCCCCAGGACTAATCCCTGTGGAACGCCCCGCCTTGTAGCCCACCGGACCATCCGCCCGTCGCCGTCGACGTAGGTGACCTCACTGTCCTCCAGGTACGCCTCCAACAGCCACCGCAGGTATGGAGGCACTCCGAAATATTGGAGAGCCTCCCGTATGATACCGTGTGGCAGGCTGTTGAAGGCGTTGGCGATGTCTAGGGACACTGCCAAGACCCTCTCCCCTTGAAAGGTCGCCTCCGTCGAGAACGACTTTAGGAGGCACAGGGCATCCACTGTAGAACGCCCTATCCGGAAGCCGAATTGTGCGTCCGACAAATTCGGCCCCACTCCTGGCAGGTGCTGAACGACTCGGGAAGAGACGACCCTTTCCAGCACCTTCCCGACGTCGTCCAACAAGACAAGGGGCCGATACCCGGGCGCGCAGTTCGGAAGGCGGCCCTCCATCGGCATAAGCCACAACCGCCCTTGTTTCCAGAGCTTCGGAAACTGCCCGATCACCAAACACCGGTAAAACAGCTCCCGAAGCCACTCCCTAAGATGGCCCAGTGCAAGGCCGAGCACCCGACCCGGGACCCCGTCAGGGCCGGGCGCTTTCCACCGGTTGAGGAGGCGCTCGTCAGCTCTCCCTATCTACTTCTTCGTAATTGGGGGAGGACTGTCAGGCATCTCCCTAACTTTCGCCTGAGCGGAGGCATGGAAGGATCCGGTATCGGTGGAGGGTCGAGGAATAATTCTCCCATTTCTCATTCTCTCCGGCTGGAGGGTCTCCGTTACCGAGAGTGCCCAGGATCGTAACATGTTGTGTACAAGCCGATACGGGAGCCCCCAAGGATCCCCCTCCAGCGTTTGCAGCAGCTCTTCCTATGCTGCCTCCTTCGCCCGGCTGATAGCAGCCTGCAGAGTCTTCCTACTTTCCCTCTAACTGCCATACAGCCGGGCCTCCACCTCGGTGTCCCAGTGCCGCCGCCGGCGGCTGCGCCCGAACAGCCGCCGAGCCGCTGAGCAGGCCGCTCGGAGATCGGCGATCTCCGGCGACCACCAGTATACCCCCCGTTTGTCTGGGCGGTGTACGCTCCGCGGCATCGACGCGTCACAAACCTCCGTAAGGGCACCACGGAGACGGGCTGTGGACGCATCGACATCGTCCTGCAGGAGGAGCATGACCCACGCCTGAACTATGTCCGCCTCTTCCGCTAGTTCGCGGTTGAGGCGGCTCACCGCCCAACAGGAGAACTTCGCGACCCTCCGGGGGCGGGTGCCAATTCCAGCTTGCGAGGTGGAGACCTAGAACCTAATATATCGATGATCCGATAGGGTCTCCACCTCCTCAAGCACTCTCCACCCAAGATTTAGGTATAGTTTGTCTGATTATAAGAGCGAGCAACGTCTGCTGAACCCGCTAATTTAAAATAAAACAGCTAAGTAGTTAGTTGTAGTAGTAGTTAGTTGCCCGTAAAAATCCCGTTCAGATTGATCCAGCCGTTTCGGAGAGCATTTCATTTAATATTATATAAACACGTTATTTTTATAATACGTATACGTATAAGTATTTGTATAATCACAAATCAAAAATTGGGAACAAAACTAACGTAGAACAAACTTTTTGAATAGAAACACAAAATATAGTTTAGAAATGTTTTTTTTTTATCTTTATTTTTGGCAATCAATCATTTAGATAATTACTGCCATTGTCACGTAGTCAATAATATTACAAGCATCGTGCAATCATTTCAATAATGAGCGTCGTGTCAGTCAATATTCTAACAAGATGGTGGATCCCTTGTTAGAACCTTCCAGGGAGTTTTTGTGGCATCTCAGAATTTCATGCTCCGTGGTATTATTTTCCATTCACTTCACTTATGCACGATAAACTAACTATATTACGCAAAACACCACCAAATTTACTAAATATAGAGTCTAATAACACAAGATTATGAATAAAATATAAAATCCACTACATGACAGACTGAGATCCCGCCAAAAACTCTTTAGAAATGTTTGCGATAGAAACTTACCACGTTACCATGGCGACGTATAATCAAACATTGGAAACAAAACTAACGTAGAATAAACTTTTTGAATGAGAACACAAAATAAACTCTGAAAATATTTGCGATAGAAACGTGGTTAACGTTATTGTTTACCGTTTAAACGTTAAAAGGAGAAAAATAGCCCGATTTTGAAACAATCTTCATTGGCGTTCCGCTCATATTGGTTTTAACGTGATGATATGTAGCCTAAAGCCTTCCTCAATAAATGAGTTATCTAACAACAAAATATTTTTTTCAAATCTGAATAGTTCTTGAGATTCGCGCATTCAACCATACAAACAAACAAACTCTTCAGCTTTATATATTAGTATAGATAGTTCGGGTATTATGCACAGGTGAAGTGGATGAGAAATAATACTACGACATATAGGAATTTACGAGGAAGGAATTAATACTTTATTGCACTTTTAGGTTTGTACACTTTGGAACTTATTGTTACAAGCCTTTTTTATCCAGTTAACGAGCAGTATTGTTATCATGTAACTGAAATACATATGTAACTCAAAAAGTTTTGTAAATAGTGCAAATATATAAGCAACAAAAGAAAATAAATAAATATGCTTACATAACAAAAATATACTATCATACATAAACATATCTACATACATTTAATATACATGCCACTAAGACTCCTAGAAGTTTTTGGTAAGTTTCAACAACGGGCCATCATCTTTTTAGAATATATAAATTATCACAACAACTTGTAAAATGATTACGTACTCGACAAGAGCAGTAATTATTCTAGAAAGTTGTTACAAAAATATAACTTAAAAAAAAATGCATATCGATAAAATCGATATTTTTCACAAACCTAGCCTTTATAGAATAGCTTGCACAGACAGCATACATAGATGTATCCATAGATATATCTGTACGACTAATAGTCTGTGGATATATCTGATTATCTGCCTAGTCGTTTGTGGCCTAGTCTATTGCGCTCTGGGAATCAATTTAGGTGGTGAAAATTGAAATAAGTCAGTAATTTTGTCAGTTTATTGAGGTCATTGTGATTGATACCTTTGATAAATGTGGTAGTTTCCTCATACAAATTTTATCTTTCAGTAAAAAGTTGGAGTAGGTGGAATTTTAAGGTAATACTTTTTTCATCATAGTTTTATACCACTGTCGTGGGCATATGAAACATTAAGATGGAAAAAAAAAATCCTAAGTTAATTTTGTTTTATAGGAAACCATGGAGTTACAATGTAAAGTGCAAAATTATGATTGGGGTAAGCTGGGCAATGAGAGTATGGTAGCTAAATTACTGCAAAGTGCGGACCCTACGGTAACTATAGATCCTACCAAACCTTACGCGGAGCTGTGGATAGGAACACATCCTAATGGGCCGGCAGTTATTATTGATAGAGATGTCTTATTGTCTGATTACCTTAAAGAGAATCATGACGCTATCGGGCCGGGTGTTAGAAAGAAGTTTGGTGTTGATGTACCATTTCTGTTGAAAGTATTATCTATACGAAAAGCTTTGTCCATTCAAGCTCATCCTACTAAGGTAAACCATATATAGATCCAGACAATCATCTCATAACATTTAAACAGAATTTCATTTATGTTATTTTTCTAGGAACATGCTGAGGAACTTCATAAAAACTTTCCAGAAGTATACAAGGATCCAAATCACAAGCCTGAGTTGGCTATAGCTCAAACATCCTTTGAAGCTCTTTGTGGTTTTCGTCCTTTAGAGGAAATCAAGCAATTCCTTGCAAGTTCGTATATTAGATATCTTTTATTTTTATCTATGAAAAATTGAAAAACCAATAACTAAATATGGAATTACTATGACTGACTATTGCTGTAATGAGATTGAAACCCTTTTTAGGGTAACATACGATTTGCCATGTCTTGGAATGTTTTCAATCATATGTGACTTTGTGAAACAGCAGAATATTTGATATCAACGGTGTAGTCAGTTTGAGAAAAAAAAACAGAAGCTAACTTGTGTTTTTATGGGATCATACATCTTATGTCCATGAGAGTAAATTTATGATGCAGTTTTTCTTTGACAATTAACAAAGTTTACAAAATAATAGCACTTGTCATTCAAATTGTTGATCAACAATGTCTTAAAATTAAAAAATACAAGAAATTAATACTAATAATTATTGTACCTTTTAGTTTTTACAGATAACATTTATTGAAGCCATTGATATAAAAACATTTTTACGTTTATCACCTTTATTTTTAAAATACTTATAGAAATTAGGGATGTTAAAAAATAATCGATTTTTAATTAAATCGATTTTTAGTTTATTATAATCGATTTTTTATTGTCGATGTTTATTTTCATATTAATTGATTTTTTGAAAATCGATTATATAAATTACGCATTTTAATCGATTTTTATAAACATCTATGCGAGGGATGAAAAAAACTCAAAATAAGTTCATTATTATTTACAATTGAAGAGTGAGCATAGTGAGATAATATGTGTGTAAAAATTTAAAATGTTTTCTAGCCGCAAAACACCTAAAAGCGGCTGGCGAAAGTATTTTATAACGAAAAAGAATAATACCACAGTAATATGCATGTCCTGTTCGATAGAATGAAAAATTTTGTAGTGAAATTACAAATTTAAAAAGAACATCGAATGAAAACATCCCACTGTCTTACAAGTAACATGAGTTACTATATCTTATAATGATTGTTGTGGTTCTTATGACAGCCAAATACCGCTCTCTGTAAAATTAAAACTTTCAATAAAACTAAAAAGGTCTGTCATGCGAGTACAACATATTTACTAAAAATGTCTTATGGTAAACTCGACATCGATAAGTTTACAAAACTATAAATTATTATTGAAATTATTCAATAAAAAAAATTCTTCAATTTTAATTTTCTCAGACACACTATGATTAATATGAAAATTTAAAAGAGAACTTCATTGTTTTGAATTTTACAGTTAGAATTAATAATGTTGTCATGTTTATCATTTCATTTTTATTATGATATAATGTTTAATAGTACTGAAAATTTCCATGGTATTTAGTTTCTATATTCTTTACCTTGAAAGTTTAATGGAACATTCACTTTTATTTTGTTTTGAACTGGTTATTTTTGATACGTATAATTTTATGTGATTCTTAATCTGATAAATTGTTATTTTAAATCTTTAGGTTTATTATAGGAACATGGAAAGCATGTCTATTTTTAAATATTATAAAAATCGATTTTTGAAAAAATCGATTATTTATTTTCAATAAAATCGATTTTTAACAAATCGATTATTATTTAAAAAAAGAAAAATCGATTCCTAATTAATCGATTTTTTTCATTAAACTCACATCCCTAATAGAAATGCCAGAGCTGACTCAGCTATTGTCCAAGGATAGTGTTTACGCCCTTCTTACATATGAGGAAAAAGGGGACACTGAAGGTGAAAAGATTCTTCAGCCAATGTTTCACTCATTGATGACAAATGATAAGTCTACTATTGCAAACAGCCTTCAAACCCTGTTGGACAGACTGAAAAAGGCTGGTAAGTAAGCCATGAGTATATATTTAATTTTTTTAATTATAGCAACAAATTGTAGTTTAAATGATCCTATATCTATAATAACTTAATTTCTAGGAATTCTGTCTAATGGTACTTTTTTTATGCCATGAACAGACGGGTTACCTGATGTTAAGTGATCACTGTAGTTCATAGACACTTGCAACACTAGGGGAGTCGCAAGTGTGTTGCCAGCCTGTGTTTGGGGGATCAGGAAAGAGGGAGGGTTGAGGGGAGAGGGGTGGTCCATCGATGCACTCACTGATGAAACGAAATGCAACAACACAAGCACTGTTACTTCACATCGGTTTTCTGTGAGAGAGTGGTAATACCCCGGATGAGCCGACCCATTCATGATGAAACCAGTAACAGCTACAGTGTGGTTCTATTACCTACAAAACTAGGAAGAAACTAAAACATTGCACACAAAAAAAGTATCGCTATAAAAAAATTGTGTGTATATTCATTTTCAATGACCTACCATATCATACATCCAATTGTAATAACGCTTTACATGTACTTTATAAAAGGCAGAAACAAGGAGTTATGTTACCTTTCATAAAAAAGGACTTTTCCTAAGGGATATAATCAAGGCTATAATTACTCAAAATTGGGGGCAAGAGCTAGTATAATATATAACAACTATGTATTCCCTTATTTATATTATATTATTTTTACCACCAATACAGTGTAATGACCAGTTTAGGCATTGTATTTTTTTGCTGATATTTATTCAGTATTTAGACATTGTGGTAGGGATCAATATAGAGTAATATTCGGGTGGGACTTGACCACTTAATCAATGAATTTTATTATGAATCATAACTGTCCTTTAGGTAATAACTTAGGGAGAATTTATATGTTTAATACATGAAGATATAAGATGAATCAAACTAATTTACTATGAAATGGTATATATTTAAAGGCTTATAGAGAAGAACACAATAATATTATGTCTATTAATAACCCCTAGTAATGTTTTTTGTCTTTTACATATTAAGAAGAAATAATAGGTTTTCTGTGAAGCTATTTTGATAAATATACAGTTAATGATTATCTAATTATATATTTTAGCTTGATCCTTTAATATTGCAGTTTATTGCATTTGACAGTATATAATCTCAATGAATATCTTAGAAGATATTTAAGATTTAACACAAGATACTTAAAAAAATTGTGTGATTAAACCTCCTAAGCTATTTTGACTTTGATGAACTATCAATTTGAAATCGCGAATAAATAGATAGGATTGCAAATGTCTCTCAATTTTTATAACACCACATTAGTACATTTTACATGTGTGAAGCCAGTGCAGGTTGCTAGAATTATTGTAGGAAAAAGATATTGATAAATTATTAAAACCGTTATTCCAATGAATATTTACACAGTTGCTATTGTATATATTGTATTGAAACACTGTATATACTAGTCACAACACTAAATATATTTAAAATATTCCAGACTCATCAACTCAATCTGCCTTATTGTATCCGCTGTTGAAAAGGTTGCATACTGACTTCCCAGGAGATGTTGGTTGCTGGGTACTCTATTTCCTCAATTATATACAGCTGCATCCCGGCCAGGCTATATTTTTAAAGCCAAACTTGCCACATGCCTATTTAAGCGGAGGTAATTATATGTTTAGTTTTTTTTTTTTTCACAGGCTATAAGTATAACCTTGTACATGTGTAGTCTATATGACATTAAGAAGAAAGTAATTTGTACAAATTGTGACTATTCTTCAGAAATCGTAAGAATAGTATTAGTTAGAACTTATTCTTTTAATTTTGCACTGACCAGTTAATATAAGGTGCAATGTATTCTAATTTGCTATATCATACTATGAAAAAATTGAAATAAACTTGTAGCTTGTGGCAATAACTTTTATATTCTGATTTGACCAACTTACAACAGCACAAAAAGATAATTATACTTTATAATTATATTATAGATTGCATTGAGTGCATGGCAAGCTCCGATAATGTGGTACGTGCTGGCCTCACTCCAAAACTAATTGACGTACCGACTTTAGTAAAGATGTTGGATTACACAAGCTACAGCAAAGATCAGTTGCTGTTCAATCCGCAATTTGAAGATGCCAACAGCTGCATTTGGCGTCCGCCAGTGCCTGATTTTGCTGTTGTAAAGATCAAAGTAAGTACAGAAAATGTCAATTAGGAAATTATGTTCTAATATTTGTAAGTTTATTTGTCTCATTCTATAAGGCACATACTTGTACAATGGAATTGATCCAAATGATTTGTTAGTTTTCCTCAATTTCTTGACATCAATTTGCTCAGTGAATTTAATCTTATCATAAAATCATGATTTCCACATAAGAGATTAACTATGGATTCCATTATTGTTGTAATTTTTATTACCTAAAGGAAGATAATAGTAAAGACAACTATAAGAGTTTTTTATTGTTTATTAGCTCATATTCATGGACTTGCTCTGCATCGTTTAATACTTGAACAATGTATTTTATGTAAAAAGCCCCATCACCATGCTATGGATTAATTACTTAGCTTTTCCTTCCCTAAATGATCTTGCTGAAGCTACTACTGGTTTCAGCGTGAATGGATTGGCTCGCCCAGGGTAGTGCTACCCGACCCACGGATAACCGACGTGAAGTAACAGTGCTCATATTGTAGCGTTTCGTTTGGTCAATGGGGTGCCCACCTCCTTTCTGGCCCCTCCTCCTCCTCCCCCTCACAAACACAGGCTGGCAACGCACTTGCGACACCCCTGATGTTGCTAGTGTCTATGACCGACGGTGATCACTTAACATCAGGTGACCCGCCTGTTCCTTTGCCACCTATGGTATGGACCTTTTATGGTACTGTGAGAGTTATCATATGTGATAACGTGTTAAGATGCGCCGGAAAAAAATTGAATGTTGCTTACATTTTTGGTTTACGATTATTTTAGAACCAAGACAAGAACTAGACAATGGCGCCCCTTTTCTTCATAATCTCAGATATCTAGATGTAATTAAATTCTTCGGTATGTGTTATTACCTGTAAAAAAATCTAATGAATAATAAACTATAGAGTCCTCTTGAATGTTTTTGATGTCATTGAATATAACTGCAGGTTCAGGTCATTATATAGTCAAGAGTTTATTACAAAACAAAGTTACATAATTAGTAAAGTAATTATAGAAATCCAAAATTGGCATCATACCTAAATTCATGTTCTGCACATTCAGAGCTGTCAAAAAGTTTGGCAATGATGCACGGATGTTAGGCGCTCTGGTGAAAATATGTTTTTTATTTCTAACATTAAATGGATATCTTCTTACATTACTAGTCAAGACAGATATACTGGTTTCATAAAAAACTAGGCCGGCTGTCGTTATTTAAAATAACTGTCGTTAAAATTAAGAAACATGCTAGGTGTACTGACACTTGGCACTTACATTTTCAACTTGGCAATATCACATTTTTTTGCACCAAAAGGCTTACAAAGTTCTATTACTTTTGAATTTTCACCACTTTCCATTTTCATTCCAACAGTGAAAAGGCAATTTACTAGCTTAATGATTTTCACCATCGGTATGTTATCATAACTTCAACTTATTCCGACTCTGGTTACCTACCACCCTCAATTTGAAAATGTTTCGCCTAGAACCTATGGGTTTGTTGCGGCATTTGAACTTGAAAGCCAGACCCTCTTGAATCTGGTGAAACTGTAAAAGCCTTGCCAGACTAAACAGTGTAGTTAATTTTTTTAAAAAACGAGTCTTTTTAGGCTTATCGTGTTAAACATTGTGACCACATAGTCATTTAACACCAGGTGAGATTAAGGTCAAACGCTATATCGAATGTTAAAACTCCTTGATTTGTGTCATTTAAATTTATATTTAAAAACAAGAAAAGAATATTGTCAGTCTTATAATACAAATCTACTATTTTATTGTAAATCGGCTAGGGACTAAAATCAAACCTGGAACTCAACACCCTTTATAAAAAAAAACTTTCCTATTTATATTTCAGGTTGATACTGAAGAACCATACAACACTCCCATCTGGCCGAGCCCAAGTATGATCCTCATAACATCTGGCAACGGAGAAGCTTGTGATACTGAGACCATACGAGTACGTCCTGGGGTTGTGATATTCCTGAAGGCTAGCCGTCAGCTTACCCTCACTCCTGCCTGCGGACAGCACATTGAAGCATACCAGGCTATATGTAATGTATGACGGTACCGTTACGCATTGATTACATCGGAAGACATAATGTTTCCCATATAAATTTCAATGCAAGCGATACAATATCTCGTGGTCCGTATAGCTTTACCTAGTTAAATTGCAGAGTAGTGACATTTATGTGATACTTATTTGCATATATATATGTAGTTATTAAACCCCACAGTATATGGTGCTTGTTTTAGTATCAGGTGTTAGGTATTATATACGTAGGATGTGTGTATGAAGACATTTTTGTCGATAATATAATCATGTATACGAATAGCAATTTCAGTTTATAAGATTTCATGTCAGTAATTTGAGTCCTTAAAAAATCTCAATGTCCATATTAATCAATATATTATGAAGCTTAAATTGTAAACTGAATGTTAGACATAGATTTCTTCTTGCCGTATTGAAAGGAAGTCAGTAGATATATTATACTAATAAATTAAAACTTATTGCTGAGCTGAATGTTTCTTTTTGTTGAGTTGAGCGTTTTTTTATGAGTTGGGTGTATTTTTTTTGAGCTGGATGTTTTTATGAGATTTTTCTTGTTGAGTTGGGTATTTTTAATTGATTCAAGATATTTAAAATAAAAGATATTAATAAGTAAGTAGTTGGTTATTAATAAGTAGATAGTCGGGCCACTGAGACTATGGACAACATATCCGATGTACTTGTGTTTACTGATGTTACTTTTAATATGAATTTTTGACAGTCATATCAGATAGAATATTGAGCTTCATCAAAAACTGAATGTGATCTGTTTTGTGAATCATTGTTGATCAATGATCATTATATCACGGAATTATATGGGTATGTCTTATAATAATTATGTCTAACCATGTAGAAAGGTTATTACAGGAATCATATATAAGCGTTCCAGCTTGAAGTTAACATGTATCGTATCAATTTAGAGACTGTATGATCTAGAAACTAGTAGTAAGTTCTAGAAGTGTATAATCATTAGACTAGAGCGATGCCAATGTATTATGTTTAACTGTAGAATAGATTTTCTTAACAAATAATTTACACTGTAAACCACACTTTTGTTTGGTTTATAATGTTTTGTAAAATTGAGTTCCTTTTAGTGCAAAGCACTATTTTTGCCAAAATTAACTGTATATGTTGTTAAATAATGTTTTTATGAATATTTTGGTCGCTACTTAGATATAGTATGCATACATAGATTAATATTATTGTAGTATCTTCTTCATAAATTGTATTGGAGGTAATATAACAGTGGTCTATATTTATATAACCATGTATTGAATAAATGTTTTAAAACTTTTGTAGGATTTCAGTAGTATAATACAGTATTGTAGAAACTTGCTTAATAGTTGATCCATGATGCCTAAAGGTGTCCTATCTCTGTGGCATTTAATAATTGTGCATTTAAAATAGAAATAATAATAATCGTATGTATCTCGATAATCGTATTTACTGTTGTCAAGTAGTCAGTGTCATCAATATATCACAAGAATGTAACGTTTAATCCAAATTTGTGTAGCAAAATAGATAAATAAAAACTGTATTGGCTTTTTTATTTATTAAAGTACTAGGTTATTCCCTAATGTTTTATTAGAAATATAACAAAGGGTCAATCGACCTCAGAAAATAAGTAGCCTAGAAATATCTACGAAAAAATTAGCATATAATGATATGTATGTATAGCCCTATATTGACACGTTCAGTAGTTTTACTGTATTTAATATATATATATATATATATATATATATATATATATATATATATGTATGTAATCATGTAAAAAGCAAATCTTGTACATTTTTGTATTTCTATATATTCAGGATCTCGCAAACGGCGTCATCTATTTCCGTGAAACTTAGTATGTAGGTAGTTTCGGGGACGATAAATCGATCTAGCTAGATTTTATTCATAGAAAAGTTTTTTCTGAGATTTCAGGTAATGAAAAAATATAGCTGGAATATGAAGGTAAATTTCGCCGCCGTTGTCAAAACAAAAATAGCTCAGATGGAAATTGGCTGCTTTGAAAATCCGTGTAACCCAAGTTCGAATCAGAGTGTATATAGTTTTTTTTTTGGGACCTGGAAAATTATATCGTTCTTTTATTTATTTTTTTGTTGAAAAATGCTAATTTTCTGATGCACACCTAACAGTTTATTTTAATTTGAAAATGTTTTTTAAAGAACCGAGCTAGGCTCGGTCGTCCAGGTACTTTTAATTATATGTATATATAGATGCCATCAAAAATAAAACTTCTAGAGAAAAGCCAAGTCTCGCAACTCAGTTCTTCTACCGTAAAAAGTTGTGAGATCCATGTAATAATACCAAGTCGGTTACTCGTATTAAGTCCCTACTTAAGGATCTTCTCTTCTTAAGTTATTACGTAATTAGCTAACCTAACAACACCTTCCACCAAATCGTCTAAATTGGTTCGAGAAAATGGTAGTACGGCCGTGCCGCTTTTTTGCATGACTTGCCGGGGGCAATGCCGTGCCCCTAGATTTGGGGGTCAGGTAGGCAAACATTGTCCTGCCTAAGATTTGAAATCTTAAAGTTATAAATATAAAAATAATGTTGAATTAAATAAAGAGAGCTGCTGAAAATCAAATAATATGATATTAAACTACTATTTTTTTCTGCCCGAAAAAAATTCTTAGACTTAACTGTAACTCATACCGGTAAGGTAGTGCTGATCGCTGATATCAAATACACATCTCTTGTTATGTTGTTATTTTACCACCCACAAATAAAGAAGTTGTATAAACGGTGAAACTGTTCCTACAAAACTTTTGGTCGATCCATTATATATTAAATATAGGTTTTGATTCCGGCTTCGCTCCCGTTAATGTAGATTTGATCTACCGTCAACCTAAACTATCGCTGTATACTGTGAACATACATTAACTGTGAAAACAGTGATTAATAAAGTCCTCTGAATATATTTACTTATCTACTTTTTATCTCGTACTTATGCCGCGTCGTCATTAAAATTACAATAACTTTTGATAGAGTGGGCTGATTTTAATGAAACAAAGACTTTTATTTACGTGGGGAAATCCCTTATGGATACCCACCTTCCCGGGGGAGACGATGGGTTATGTCCTACTCGCACGGACTAAAACCCCACGGTGTACCGACAGACCGTGATGTTGGGGCGGCAAGGGACCGTTCTCTGCTATTCCCCTTGAATAGCTGCCCCAACGGTCCATCCGGCGGAAGGTTGCCGCCGGGCTCCTACCTATAGAGAGGCAGCTGGGTACACGCCAGCTGCCCCCCTCGTCCGCCGGACCTGTGCAATGAAGGGATGGGCAAATCGCCGCCTCCTCTTTCCGGTCTTCCGTTGGCGAAGACGGCCACTGAGGGGATCCGCCTCGCGGGCCCTCTCCGCCACCTCCTTTTGCCAGAGGACTTCCTCGCAAAAGGAGGCCACTGCTCGTCACGCCTGCTCGCTGCCGAACATAGACGAGACCACGCTCGGTAGCGACAAATCCCCTCCTACCACCGCTGCCAGAGTGCGGCGAACCACCTCCCACGCAGCACACTCAGAGAGAGTGTGCTGCGTGGTATCTTCCTCAGCGCCGCACTCATGGCAGGCGGCGGTCGGATTCCTGCGAGCGATCCGGTGCAGGTACCACCCGAAACAACCGTGTCCAGTCAGCACCTGCACTAGCCTGAACGACAGGGAGCTCCATCTCCCAATCTACTCCCGTAGGACCGGGCGGACGGCGTCGACGGTGTGCGTCCCAAAGCGCGGGTCCGCCAGGTCCTGCATCCACTTCCCTATAACCCCCTTCCGCAACTCCAGCCTTTTAACTTCTATCTCCTTGGGAGCCGGAGGCTCCCCATTACGCTTCCGTGAATTAGTGCACGGCAGCGAGCACCCCAGCTTCCAGCTGCCAGGGAAGGGAGCCGGCGAGCGTAACGGCCGCCGCCGATGACACCGTCCGATATGCCCGGATTGCCCTCAGTGTCACCGTACGATGCGTAATGCGCAGCGCGCGCACGTTGGTGGCACCGAGGGCATCAGCCCAGACCGGTGTCCCGTAGGCGGCCATCGTCCACACGACTCCCATGAAGAGTCAATGAAACAAAGACTAAGCTATTCTCGAAGATGTGCTTTATTATTTTGCTTTTGTACCCGTACTTTAGCAGTGATGCGTAGTCATACAACCAAACAGACAAACATTTCTACAAATGATTGTATTTTATTACTTATACCTAGAGACCTACAACATTTTTTTTCACGATAATCGAAAATGTACAGACACGTTAGATTCACATTCTTATTATATGCGAAGAAAAAATTAAAATTAATTAAATAAAAAAAAGGAAGGGTTGAGTATTTATTGTTATAAGTGGTTTTGTATTGATGGTATTATTATAAGTCGTATATACATAAAGAACGTAAAATATCAGGAATAGATAAAGGCTTCGACTCCTAGGTGTTATAGAAAAAGCTATTTTCAACATTTTTTTTGTTAAAAACACTAAATAGAGCTCGTAATATACCAACTAAAAATAGAAATAAAAAAAGTCGGCTGACAAATATAAGGAAACGGTACTGAGGTATTTTTTTTGTATTTATATAGAGTGTCTCGCTTTTTATTACAAGAACTTATATATTTCCTCTAAAAGAATCTAATAAAAGTATTGATTTGTGCGGTCAAAGCACTCGCAATATCGGGGTAACAGCTAATTTCACGGTGTCTGACCGCACTCACCTATTGCACAATGTGGGAAGTACAAAAGATGTAGCAGTCTTTTCGAACTTCTTTTTTTATGAAATAATACGAAACTGTTAAAAAAATTGAATGTCGAAAGGAACGGTCAGTCAAGAATCGAACGCTAACCAGTTGGATACAGAGTCCTACCTTCCTGCTTAATACTGGTCATGTACCGAACGATCCCAGAACGCGACATGCGGACGAATACTACATGATAACTACATGTACTCGTATAGGTTTGGCGATGCATTCGGATATAACTGTCGGTCCTACCACATAGCAAACTACTATTGCAGTTTGTAGACCATCGCAAAAATGTGTTAAACTAACTGAGACCCGCAATTTCGTCTGCGTCTTAAAAAAAATTATAGCAAATGTAATTTGTGTTCAAAATTTATTTGTATCTCTTCCTATTTCCTGCGCATTTGCACCACATCGTTGATCCCACATCACATATCGCTTAGTACGCAAAATCGTAGTTTCTTAAAATTTTAATAGTTATATATTAAATTGAGGTATCGTGATGATTATTTTAATAAGGACTAAGTGTCTAAGAAATATAATTTAAAAAAATGGTTGAGATTTATCCAATCGTTTACGCACGATGTGCGCACTGTAGCTTTCTAATCTCTGGAACTACTGGTCCAATTTGAAAATTTCTTTCAGTGTTAGCTTATTTTTGAGGAACGCTATAGGACGATATATAAATAAAAAGAACGATATAATATATCATCACGCCAAGACCAATAGGAGCGGATCACCAATGAAGAATGTTTCAAAATTGTCTTTTTTTCTTTGAGAGCTTCCACTGCGTGTTAGTGTTAACCCAAAGTAGCTATTCCACGCGGACGAAGTCGCAGACAGAAACTAGTTTATACGTAAACAAAGCAACATTTAAAGACTTCAACCCTTCCTGTATCTTTAATTTGGTAAACGATTTCCAGCTTATTGTTTCATTTTTTTTCTCGAACTGACTACGCTATTGACATAGCAAGGTCTTAACTGCATCACCGGACTACAACTTATTGTTTCAATTGAACAGTATAACTGAGAGTCATTTTAAAGATACAAAGAGGTCTTCTAGTAACACGTTTTAGATTTATATACTTTAGTTTAAAAAACGCGTAAGGAGCCGCGGACGAAGATTAGCTATTAATAATTGCGCAACACATGAGTCAAGAGTTTACTATAAAATAATTCAAACAAAATCTTATCACAACCGATCAACGACATTGCACAGACTAACGAAACTTGTGCAAATAGATTACGAGCCCGTAAATAATTGGCTGTTGACACAATTTGTAGCCATCATCCGATAATGAGGTAGGTAAACTATTGCTACTCTATTTCAATATTCATTACTTAACATTCTTTGCTTTACTGAACAGATTTTACATAGAAATTTAAGACATTTCTCGGTTATGATAGATGTCTGATGTAATATCATCAGTAGGTAGTTACGTAAAATGTTTATTTTAATTTAATATATTATTAGATTTTATACTATGGTCATGTAATATATAAAAATAAAATAATATTTCCGTATGTCTGTAAGCGTATTACTTTAGATGACCTCCACCCATTTTGGCTATTATTTTTATTGTGTTTGTAATTATCAAGACGGGATTTGCATCAAAGATATTCTTGAAAAATCTTGTGTAAAGGGAAGCTTGGACTCATTTTCATTCTCAAGTCTCAAGACTGAACCGGAAGCTTTTAAAATTGTAAGAAGAAGAAATTGTAAGAATATTTCAATTAATAGGGTTGTCAGACTTTAGCAGTGAAATAGTTTGCGTAGGTACATGGAATTCGGACCTAAGTTAGGGTAATAATTCCGATGTTTGAGCGAAGCTTCCTAACAATGGCTTAGGTGCGAAGGTGAGGTTTAGTTTTTGCACGTGCAATAAGGTATGCTGTATCCGATATCCATGGAAAAAAAACGTGAAAATTCCATATTTAATGTTATTTTGTATTTGTATTTCTGGATTGTTTAACTAAAACTTGGAGTAATAGTCGAAGAGTAAGACAGTTTTGTGTGATCGCCACAATAAAAATATTTTTTTGTATTTATTCTTGCAATACACTTAAGTATTTTGCCATTACTACTGTAAAACTAGTTCGCCGCCAGAGTCAACTCCTAAACCACCTGGTTATTAAGATCAAAAATATATATTACTTTCAAGACCACTAAAGTCTCTATTAAACATTTTTTTAGTTACTACAAAAGTAAAAAAAGTGTTTATACTTTTATTATTACATATTGTTTAGCAAAGTGTTGTAAAAATAAACAGTAAATCAATATACAGCTAATTAATAACAAGTCACCAACATTAATTATTTAATCATCTGCTATTAAGTTGTTTTCAAATTGTTGGATCATCTAAGAAAATCGTAAACTAAATTTAAAACCGTATAGTTTTCCTATATTTAGAAACCGTCGAAATATTGATTTTTTTTTATTTATCCCTATTGAGAAGTGAGATGCAAAATATCGAATTAGTATTCTTATTTAAGTCGTATGTTAATACATGCGGCTAAAGTAAGCCGAACGAGGTTCAGGGACATAGCTGCCGCCGTATCAGTGGTACAAATGATACTGGGACCCCGAGCCACCGAGCCCCGAGTGTGGAAAATTCGTTAAATGTTATTCACTATTTCAGTTTCTTGTTATGAATCAATAATTCAAGTATGAGAATATACCTACTGTTTTAAGATCCTATATCACACCTCCGAATTATTCGTGGAATTTCGAATAATTCGAATTGTTCGATTGAATTCGAGCGATATTCGCACACCCCTAAAGCAGTGAGTAAATACGGCCTAATGTGAAGTGACGATGTATTTTATAAAATAAACTGAATAGAAACAATAAAATATATATTTCATGTCTTTGCAATACGTGCAGCTGCGTGCTGATTCAATGGAACTTATAGCGTTTTTGACCTTTCACTCTTAACTGCTAATTACGGACGCTTTTATACATTTATATTATACTAGCTGTTACCCGCGGCTTCGCACGCGCTTTTTGAATACATTAAATAAATTTAAAATTGTTTTTAGATGTGTAAATAACAATAATACTCTTTCAAAAATATCTGTAAGTATGATACGCACATCATATACAGTAACAGATAACATGTAGGTACATTATATATGTGAATACTAATAGTGTATCGGATGGGATGTGATTTATCATCAGTCACATAGCTGGAACTTTAAACTACTATCTATATATCAGTGCTCACTTACACTATACAAGAGGGTAATGAAAGTATTAAGCTATACATTACCGAACAATATGTGTTAAATCTTTTATTATATAAATATAATATGTCCACATTATTGATGTAATCAAGTTATTAATATACCTTGCTATAATTTAAATCACATATAAACGTATGACTTTCAATTATATTTATTCTTGGAGTCCAGTACAATGTACGCCACACGCGCATGTTTACAGTGAACAACATATTTTTGGTCAATTTTACACATACGAATACACGGATCACAGTTGACGTCTGTCTATATATATGTTCGCGATAAGATCGAAAACGCATCTTCATGCCGTTTTTACCAATATATAAAATGACTCTTTGAGAAAGGTTAGGTATAGTTTGTCTTATTATGAGGGCGGGTATCGTCTACTGAACCCGCTAGCTTAAAATAAAACAGCTAACTAGTTAGTTATTTGCCCGTAAAATTCCCGTTCAAATATTACTTGTAGTCCGTTGAAACTGTTAAGATCTTGCTAGGTCAATAGCGTAGTCATTTCTAAGAAAAGAAACCGTTCAAATAGTTCCAGTCGTTTCGGAGATAACCCGGAACAAATAAACAAACAGGCATATCGACAGAATAAAAAAAATGTTGATATTTTTATATATTCATCAAAAAGTATTTAATATTATATACACACACGTTATACTCATAATACGTAATATATCACAAACCAGTAATTGGGAACGAAACTAACGTAGAATAAACTTTTTGAGGAGTTTTTGGCGGGATTTCAGTCTGTCATGTAGGGGATTTTATATTTTATTCATAATCTTGTGTTATTTGACTCTTTATTGTGTTAAATTGGTGGCGTTTTATCCAATATGTTTTGTTTATTGTGCATAAGTGAAATGAATGCAACATAATACCACGGAGCATGAATTCTGTAGTCTAGAAAATTAAGAAGATAAAAATTTACGAAATATTATATAGAAGATTTGGCGCTTATACCTTTACATTAACTTAGACATAGAAGAAAACTGGGTAGTGAATACATAAGAACTACCTATATTGACAACTTCACAACTGGCAGTATGGATTAATTCCTTCGCCTGTCTTGATGGACGAATATTATTACTATTAACCTTTTAGAATAGCAGCACAAAATAGACTTTAAAAATGTTTGCGATAGCAACGTACTACATATAATCAACTATTGGAATTAAAAATAACGTAGAATAAACTTTTCAACAAGAACACAAAATAAACCCTAATAATATTTCCGATAGAATGTTATCATGTTACCATGGCAACGCATATAATACTGACACTGACACGTAGCGGATGTTTGAAAAATAGCCAGATTTTGAGACATTCTTCATTAGTGCTCCGCTCCTATTGGCTGATGATATGTAGCCTATAGCCATCCTCGATAAATGAGCTATCTAACACTAAAAGAAACTTTCAAATCGGACCGGTAGTTCTTGAGATTAGCGCGTTCAACCAAACAAGCAAACAAACAAACTCTTCAGCTTTATAATATTAGTATAGACAATGCACAGTATAAAAAGGTACCCTATCGCGTCTGTCTGTCTGTCTGTCTGTTTACGATAAACTCAAAAACTACTGAACGGATTAACGAAACTGATGCGGTCTTCATCAGTGGATAAAGTGATTCATAAGTAAGATTTGAGTATATAACTTGTCAAGGATTTTTTTATAATCAAAGCGGGACGTCTGTCGGGTCCGCCATTATACGATAATGTATGAAATTAATGTTATATTATTTGATACGTGATTTGATTAAATGTTGTAGTTGAAGAAATTCTATCTATAATAAAGTCATTGAATAGTTTAGATATTATATTATTATAGTTTGACATTTCGAACATATAAAGGTCGAATTAATAAAAAAATGCATTTTTTACCGTTACCCGTTCCCCTTTATTGAATTTTATTACCAAATTATATTCTGCGATACAGTTGTTCCGGCTGCTAAGGTGATCTCCATTCTAATTATAACACGATACAATTTATGTATTGACGTCTTGGAGTAATATAAAAATAAATAACTTAATAAAAAACGATCTATACAAATATAGTATAAAGTTCATATCTCGACTCTGGAATACACACAAAGAAACCATCCCCATAGTAATAAGCGTAGTAGTAAAAAGCATATATAGCATATAAATTAGAAGCAAACATAAACACACACATACTACAAAAACAAGCAGCCATACACACATACACAATAATAAGTAAAGTTTAAAGATACAGTGTTCATAGATTCAAGTGAATCCGAACCTCTTCCCTGAATGTTTGAGGGCGGGAGCTAGGAAGTAAACCGAGTCAAGAATTCGAGAGAAATAGTTTTTCAAACAATATAGTATAAAGTTCACAAACTACGTTACTAATGATATTAATGGACTGAAAAAAATATAACAATTAGACGTAATTATCAAAATCCAGCCACCGTTGTTCATGATTCAATAAATTATTTTAAATACTTTTATGTATTTGGGCATGATAACATTAAACGTCATGTAATGTAGAACATAGCAGGTAAGGCGAGGCGTTAAAGGCACGTACACTCCGCATCCGGCCAACCTGTCTCGCATTATGTCGCAAGTTCTAATGAGTTTAATTTTAATCAATTAGATCATTATCGTATGACTTACTATCACTCTTAATTAACTTCTTATATGTATCGTTATACAGCTTAAGCGTGTGAGAGAGGAAATATTACATATTTAATATGTGAATAGAAAGCTTCACTATCGTACTTTATAAGAAACGCAGGGTGATTACATAGCGTGTTAGACAAGGTGCATATGCCGAGTATTTTGCCGCACAACGAATCATGGGTTAATTTTATCAGCGAAAAAATTAAGTAATACCTCATTAAAGTGATTAGCTTACCATTAAAGTAATTAATTACCGATTGGCCTGACTGTGAGTTTAGGCGCCATGTTAAGTGAGTTTTGATGTCAAGAGGATTATAGAGTGGATTAACATTTTAACGGTAGTGATGTCTGTAATTGACTTCTTTCTCAGCATATACCAATGCTCGTTGTAACTATTTGTTACCCAAAAGACATTAAAATTTGTATTAAATTTGTGTTAACTTTGCTATTATTATTTTGGTTGTTCTGTTATACAAATGTTTGTATCTACATCTATTGTTAAATCGCTTAACACAATCGATGACTCACTTTTTACTATATATAATTAATTTTGATACGTCCTGAATTACTCGCAAGCTAGCAATAGCCTTATAGTCGAGTAATATTTTGATAGACTGATTATAACAGTTTTATTTTTTTAATTATTTTTATAAATTATACCCTAAGAATATTTTTCTAGAAACGCACCCAAGATATTTAAATCACAAAATACTATATTGTACGCATGTTGACAAATACAGAGATTCAGAAACCCTGATTATTTATCAGATAACAATGCTAATTTTTCAATTATTTTATGGAATAAATACAAATTAATTAAACTACTATATACAACAATTTAAATCAACCGACGCTTTGTTCTATAATTTCTTACAATATTGAACATGATTAAAACAGAAACAGGATCTTCATATAAATCACCGAATCGTATTGTTTTGTTTCACTACATTATAGTTGGCTTCAGCTATTTATGTAATAACTTTATTACATTGCAAGCATATGAATAAATCGTATAAATTAATAAGGTTAACTTCAAGGCTTATAGCTTTTAAAATATTTGTATGAAATTAAGTATTTGAAAAGTTCTACCAATATATGGAATTTAATCTAAACTTTAACATCAAGCATACACTATTCGTGGATAGTTAAACAGTGATTTAATATAAATTTCGAGATCAATATTCGCATGTATCGGGCAACAGCCCAAGCTGAGGTGTGCCGTGCACCCTCCAGCTAGTTATTAAATAAAATCGTCTGAGTGCCTTAAGCACTCACCTTAGTAGTCCGGTGAAGCTGTTAAGACCTTGCTAGGCAATAGCATAGTCAGTTCGAAAAATAAAGAAATCAATATGACACTTAATTTTCATGTTAAAGAAATAGTTGAAAAATATGTAAATACTATAATAACTTACTCATGGTTTTGAATAAAATAGTACTTCGAAGTATACCCAATCACTTTAGAATTACGTATACTTTCCTCAACACTAAAAACTTATTTAATATTAGATGTAAATTAAATATTCCTGATTATTATTGTTTGATAGCGTTCAGTGAATATTTTTAGTGATATAATTAATGTACGAGAGAGACAAATAATGTACGTATTACATAAACTCATCTTTAGAATGCTATTTTACTATTCAATGAGGCTCACGTGAGTTGCGAGACCTAATTCGCATTATTTAGTTGGTACTTTCATAATCGTGATTAACAACAGTAATAAAACTACAAGATGTTTGAGAAATATATAGTCGTGACTTCTATATTGTACTGTGCTGATAGATCTTGTTTTTGGTGAATATATATTTTTCTAACATTTTGTAGGTTAGGTCGCTTGCTCATATTATTACCTGATATTATATGACGATGGGGGATAATATGGTAAGACGCTAAATCCAGAGCAGATCCGGAGCTATCACATCGGGGGCACCAATTTCGAAATCAGTACGTAAGATCACCCGTTCTGTTGGCGACTTCTTCACGAGCGATCACGCTTAGATCACCTATTTGGGGCTCGATGCGTACGATCACCCAGGTTTGAAACAACTTCTTCGCGAGCTACTCGTAGCATATCGTGGTCACCACTTTAGGGATCGATGAGAACGATCACCCAGTCTCCAGACGACTTCTTCGTGAGCTAGCACGTCGGGGTCACCAATTTGTAGATAGATGAATACGATCACGCGGTCTGCAGGCGACTTCTGCGCGAGCTAGCACGTCGGGGTCACCAATTTGGGTTCGATGAATACGATAATCCGGTCTGCAAGCAACTTCTTCGCAAGCTAGCACGTCAGAGTCACCAATTTGAGGATCGATGAATACGAGCACCCGGTTTGCAGACGACTTCTTCGCGTACCAAACAACCAGTAATTGTCTTTACTTTGCATTATTTTATTATGTCACTAATATTGCTCGGCAAACCCGCACTATTTGATAATTTTGATGATGAATCGACATCATTTTTATGTCATCCAAATTCTATAATTTGATCGTTTTTTTATAGCCCTTTCTCTCTTATGTATTATTAGTGGACCCGGCCGACGTTGTCCAGCCCTGATAAGAAAGGAATCTTTAACACACTATATCCCTAAACCTTACTCATTAATCATTCCATCTACTGGAGAAATCCGCATGAAAATCCTTTGAGTGGTTTTTGAGTTTATCGCAAACAGACGTAGCAGATGACTTTATAGTGGAAGTAGTGGTGGTGACTAATATGCCACACAGTAACTGGTGATTGGTGATCGTTTCTTCACGCGAGGATACTAGCTAGCTAGACTTATAATAAGCTGTACAATTATGCTATGTTTTCCTTCACCCGAAGGTTCTGCAAGAATTTAAGTCAATGTCGCTAGACTCGATGCCCGAACTCGCTGCCACTGAGGTTATCATTGCTTTGCTTTCCGATTGTGTAATTTACAATAGCATATCATGTGTATTATATGGTACTAATAGTTGATCGAAGTGAATTTATTAAATCGATAAATCGGCACGTAACCTGACGACCGTGGTACGGTCATAATTCTGACAGATGCGATTATAGACCAACCAGTCGTGCACTGATCGTATCAGAGATTCGTCGAACATGGTACGAATACAATAAAATTTAAATTAGAGAACATGTCGAAAGGCTTTGTATTTCGACACGGTATGTGTAGTAGTCAGAGTATTGAAATGAATCTGATATTGTACATGACCTTATGATATCGTACATTAATAAATATGAATCTTACATTCCTTAGTTATATAAATAAAATGAGACATAATGAGATGTAACGTAATGTAATGTATGTATAATATGGTTATGATTGGCACGAAACGAATTTTTTTAGTAATGTTCTTTTTTATTTAAACCTCAAGGATCGGCTAAAGTTATACAGTATGGTTCAGACAAAGACGAGAAATATATGATAAGACTTTCATATGGCGAAAACGGACTGTGTTTTGGCTAAAAAGGCTCTCAAATACACTTCCCTGAACATATTACTGCTTAGTAATATATTTTTAACTTGAGGATGGTAGCCAGTGCGATCTAAAAATGCTTTATTATCGTGCCAGGGGTTTTTCATGATGTTATTATTTCACTGAAAAGCACAGAATAAAATTGGAGAATATAAAGCTTCGTATATTAGTACTGTTTGCGATTTATTACTACTAAGCGATCATCTCTTCTGCAATCGTATCGTGTATTTATTAACTTTAAACTTTACGGTACAGTGGAATGCAATATTTTAGGAAGAATTAGTCATATTTTAATCTTACTTTCATGAAATAGTCAGATTTTTTGATGTCAGTAAAAAATTCTATAACAATAGTATAAAACTTGTTCGGGACTTCACTAGATTCCACTTTATATAATATACCCATATCCTGAACTTCATGATCCGTTAAGTTATCGTCTAAATTCTTTTTAATAAATGTGCAATTCAATGCAAAATAATATTTTCAACTGGACTAGTAGTTTCTTAAATTAACAAGTTCAAACTATTCATAACAACGCAAAAGCTGTACGTAAAAGCGCTATATTAATATACTAGCTGTTGCCCGCGGCTACGCACGCGTTTTTTTTTTAAATATATTAAATAAATGTAAAATTTTGATCACATATCTAGTGTAAATTACAATAATACTCTTTCAAAAATATCTGTAAGTATCACACGCACATCATCTACTGTAACAGGTAACATGTACTTGTACATTATATATGTGAATACGAATAGTGAATCGAATGGGAAGAGATTTATCATCAGCCACATAACTGGAACTTTAAACTGCTATATATGACCCTTAGTGCCCACCAAGAAAGTAATGAAAATATTAAGCTATACATTTTCGAACAATATGTGTTAAATCTTTTATTATATAGATATAATATGTCCATAGTGTCGATATAATTAAGTTATTATCATACCTTGCTATAATTTAAATTACATATAAACATATGACTTTCAATTACAACAGCGATACCCTTGGTGTTACAGTTGTTCATAGGCGACGTTAACCACTTACCATCAGGTGGGCCGTCAGCCTGTTTGCTGCCTTTTAGTATAAAAAAATCTTGGAGTCCAGTACAGCTCGTGTATGTTTACAGTAAACAACATATTTTTGATTAATTTCACATGGACGAAGGCACGGATAACAGCTTATCACTACATAGTGTAAGAAAAAGTCCTGTTCCACGTCTGTCTATATGTCTGTTCGCGATAAGATCAAAAACTACAGAACGCATCTTCATGCCGTTTTCACCAATATATAAAATGATTATTGGGCAAGGTATAGGTATAGTTTGTCTTATTATCAGGGCGGGCAACGTCTGCTGAACCCGCTAGCTTAAAATAAAACAGCTAATTAGTTACTTATTTGTCCGTAAAATTCCCGTTCAAATATTACTTGTAGTCCGGTGAAGCTATTAAGACCTTGCTAGATCAATAGCGTAGTCATTTCTAAGAAAAAAAAAAACCGTTCAAATAGGTCCAGCCGTTTCGGAGATTACCCGTAACAAATAAAAAAAAACAGACATATCCACAGAATTAAAAAAAATGTTGATATTTGTAGCATCACGGATATTTTTAATATAAAATACACTCACTTTACTTTTATTATACGTAATATATATCAAATCAAAAATTGGGTACAAAACTAACGTAGAATAAAGTTTTTGAGGAGTTTTTGGCGGGATTTTAGTCTGTCATGTAGTGGATTTTATATTTTATTCATAATCTTGTCTTACTTATCTGTATATTGTGTTAAATTGGTAGAGTTTTATGTAATATGGTTCGTTTATTGTGCATAAATGAAATGAAAGATAAATAAAACCACGAAGCATTAATTCTATGGTCTTGAAGATTAAGAAGATAAAAAATTACGTTATATTATGTAGAGGATTCGGCGCTTATACCTTTACATTAACTTGGGCATATAAGAAAACTAATTATATTAACAACTTCAGAATTGGCTGTATGGATTAATTCCTTCGACTGTCTTATTGAACGAATATTATTACTACTAAACTTTCTGAATAACAACACAAAATAAA
>JACEII010000021.1:6805410-6842948 GCA_014332785.1 Antheraea mylitta | reverse complement strand
ATAGATACTTGTGTACTAGACCATTCTTTATAGATTACTTTAATAACAGAACGATAATGGTAGTTTTTGTAGTTTCTGAGAAAACCGCCTACATAAAAACGTATTAGTGAACAAGAGAATCTAATTTTTTTATCGGTAAAAAACATGGGTAAAGCTGTGCGCTCATAAGATTTAGGTACTTTTTTTTTCGAAATGACTACGCTATTGACCCAGCAAGATCTTAACAGCTTCACCGGACTACTAAGGCGAGTGCTTAAGGCACTCAGCCGATTTTATTTTGGCAAACATCTCAAGGGTGCACGAGACACCTCGGCTTGGCTGTTGCCTGTTGCATGCAAAATCGCGACCTATATTAGCTAACCTAGCTAACTATTCATATATGTATGAGTTGTTGAAATGTATATGTGTACCAAGCATACACGCCTCAACAACTCCTCCATATATTTATTATCGGAAAATTGAGAGTTTTTCAGTTCGATAAGGGAAAAAAGTAAACCCTTCCACTTTCATGTGTAAGCGTGTAGGCGTGCACGTGTGTGGGGGTGATCGTGTAGTGTTGTAGTAGTGATGTATATTTGTAAAGAGATGTATATTTGTAGATTTGGGTAAATAACTGACAACAGTACAAGGAATAGCAGGTAAATATATATTTTTTATTCTATTAAAAATAGACGACTGTCTTTAAAATGCCAATCTGTTACTATTAGGTATTAGAAAATGGATGTTGATACACAAGTCACCTAATAATGTGTTTCTTGCACTGCGCTCTGTGAGTTTTCAAGGCTTCATGTCACATATAATACTATACTGCACTAAAACAAACAACTTTCGACGTTCATCAATTTAAAATTGTCTGCTTAAAATACAGCAATAAAATAACAAAGGATCAAAGTTAATTATAAGTGTTTAACAATTTATGTACCTAAATATGTCTTTGCCAGGAAATGAACACCATGACCATATTGTTACAATGGTGAAACCACTAATGATTAAGGAGACAGTGTTTACACGTTAGTTAATTAGCTTTTACATCGTTGATATTATTCAGTTTTATTACATTACTAAAAAACTATAGTAAGCGCAGGTTACACAGTTTTATTTTATGTAGGTACATATTTCTTAATTATTATTCAAGTATTACAAGTATACACATTGACATAATGCAAATATTATATGCTGTTAAATTTATTACATCCTGTAATGTGATATATGCATAAATAAATTTTGTTCAAAGATTATGGGCGTAAGACTGTGTTGAACTCATAAAATGTTACAACATAAATAATAAGCTTTATATACATATATTTATTTTATCCGTGTTAAGTCGGATTATATCAAGATCTGTAACAGTTAAAAAGCAGCAATACAAACGAATTATTCTTTAAGTTTTGTTCTGTTTAATAAATGTGTTCACAGAAATGCTAAAACAGCATAAATTTAAACACTTTAAATCGTCTTTATTAAAACACTTATAAAACATAAGTTCTCGGAAGGCAAATGGTGTTTCAGTTTTCATAAATTAACCAATCGAACACAAAATAATGTTTTACTGTTTTTACTAATTATGTCTATTCACTACAATACATGTCACCCATATCAAAGATACGAAATAGTCTCAAGTGGAAGTACAATTTTGATCTAATTTAATATACACGTAATGCAATTAGGTTTTGAGCGTAGTATACACAGATTTATCACTCGTAAACTACTAAAGATATACCAGGTGAAAGATTAGACACTCGCAGTACTCAAGATATAACATTTCATGGTTACATTTAACATATAAAATAATAATATTAAAACAAATACTAATAAACAACCGAGAAAATCTAAGTTATAGTTTGTTTTAAGACTTTCAATGGAATAAATGTTTTTAAATGAAATAATAAACTTAAGTGCAATGACCGGTTTCAAAAGCTACAATGGGCAACCCGGAGTTGATAATTTTGATAGTAAAACGGGCATAAAACCTCTTTTGTTTTGTTCCTGTGTGTCCTCCAGAAACATTGCTACTGTCTAAACAGACACCTGGTATAATAGAATTGATTATTCTTTATTCGTAACAGTTTAACTATAAAATTATAGTAAACTAACAATGATTAATCACACGTATGTACATATATAGTTATATGAAAATAAGTAACTGTACTAGATTTGTCACGTCACCACACGTGTTAGTTGGTCGTGACCCAAGATTATGAAATGTACGCAATCATAATTTGCCCGTAGGCCACGCCCTCACGTATCACAGTCCTATATATAAATATAAATATATATATATATACATACATATATATATATAATCCATTGCTCTGATAATATTAAAATTAAGTGCTTGTTATATTTATTTTATATATAAAGAGTCAGAAGGGAAACTGTTAAGAATATTCTTTTTTATTTTGTAGCTATTGGTGAGTTACAGTGGTATTATATATATGTAAGCAAAAACATTGCAAAAAGTTTTTTTTTGTCTTTATGGTCGAAATGCAGTTGACGAGCACGCGTCCATATATAAATCGGCAGTGGGAGAACAGTTAAGTACATATCCCTCCTCTGTTTCTAAGTCGATTTACTTCATTATTTTTTTCTCTCTTTTTTTTCTCATTTTCTCTTTTTTCTCATTATTTTTTTCGTCTATCGTCACGTTTTATATGGAGATCTTTTAACCCAAAACTTTCACTTTTCCGTAAGTATATGGTAATAGTGCTTTTTCCCAGTCCGCATGGCTGTATTTGGCTCCAAGCGGGTAGAGAGACAGTTATCGACTTTCAATTTTAATTTACAAGGTATTGGAATATCTTATGGCTATTGTTATTAGTGACGCTTCAGTTCGTTTTAGTTTTAATTATCGTGCCCGGCGGACGTTATCTCGCCTGATAATAAAAAAAAACCCTTGAAAATTGAAAATACCTAAACCTTCCCCATGAATCACTTTATTTCCTGTTGAAAACGAAATATATCTATTTAGTAGTTTTCGAGTTTATCGCGAATTAACAGACAGACATGGCAAAGGACTTTGTTGTATAATATATAGTGATAATTTCTTTTATATATTCAGCCTGTAAATTAAGATTACAATCAGGCTGATATAATAATAAAAGGTCCTAAATAAATAAAGAAATACTAGTTTGTGTGTTTCGGCAGCTATACTTAAGAGCAACTTTACGTTTAGCGCGTTTACCATCTTCCCTTAACAACATATGAATTGTAGTCCAACGCTGTAACGGTAACCTATTAAGTTTTAAAAAAAATCAAACATTTTGTTTCATACAAACATTGTCGTGACAATAAAAAGAATTATTCGATCAGATTCAGTCGTTATATTTATATATGTTTTTTATATATAAATTTCTTCTGAACGTATGTATGTCACTGAACTCCTCCTAAACGGCTGGAGGGATTTTGATGAAATTTTGTGTGAGTGTTCCGAGTGAGTGGATCCGAGAATGGCTTAGATTCAAATTTGGGCACGGTAGGTGGCGCTACGTTTGACTATTAATATTTTTTTTTTATTATCAAGACAGGACGTCTGCCGGAGCCGCTAATATACCTTTTTTTTTACGTGGTGAAATCCCTTATGGGTAGCCACCCACCCGGGGGAGAGGGTGGGTTATGTCCGACTCGTACGGACTAAAAACCCCACGGTGTACGGACTTCATCGTGCCGCCCCAGCGGTTAGCCCAGCAGCAGAAGTGCCGCCGCCGAGCCTCGGCTTGTAAGGAAACAGCCGGGTACTCACCGGCCGCCTCCTCCGTCCGCCGGACCCGTGCAATGGGGAGATGGGCCCCCCCGACCCATGTTCCCTGATCCGGTTAAGGTGGGAGGTGGCGGTCAAACTGCCGCCTCCTCCTGCCTGCCCTTTATTGGCAGAGAGGGCCACTGTGAGTGTCTTCCTCACGGACCCTCTCCGCCGCCTCCTTCTGCGAGACGACCTCTTCGCAGAAGGAGGCCATAATATTCCATACATCCTCGCTGCCGAGCATAGCTTTTACGACGTTTGGCAGCGAAAGATCACCACCTACCGCCGCAGCCAAAGTGCGGCGCCGCTCCTCCCACCGCGCAGCACACTCTTTCCGAGTGTGCTTCGCGGTGTCCGGTTCAAAGCCGCACTGATTGCACACGGCGGTCGACTCCCTGCGTACTAGCCGGTGCAGGTACCAACCGAAGCACCCGTGCCCGGTCAGCACCTGCACCAGACGGAAGGTCAGGGAGCCCCATCCCCTCTGGTACCATTTCGGCAGGACCAGGCGGACGGCGTCGATTGTGTATTGACCGTAACGCACGTCCGCCAGGTCCCGCCTCCACCTTTCCACCATCTCCTCCCTCTTCGTTCGTCTTCTTTCCTCTATTTCTCTGAGAGCTAGAGGCTCCTCCAACCGTTTCTTAGGCGCCATGTATTGATATACGACGGCAAGTACCTCTGCCTCTAGCTCCCAGGGAAGGGAGCCGGCCAGTACTATGGCCGCCGCCGATGACACCGTCCGGTATCCTCGTATCGCCCACAAAGCCACGGTACGCTGCGCGGCTCGCAGCGGTTGAATATTGGTGGCGTTGAGGGCGTCGACCCACAACGGTGCCCCGTAGGCGGCCATGGATCCGACGACCCCCATATAGAGGCGGCGGTAGATGGCACCCGGCCCCCCCGTGTTGGGGAACCGCTAATATACCTATACAAATTTTCAAAAATATATCGAATGTATGTAAGCGTGTCGCTTCAGAATGAGTATATATATATATATATGAAAAGAGCCTCCAAGAACGATGATATGTGACGACGTTTGATACATCCTGAGTATATAGTATCGATACCAGCATCACTGACTTGTTAATCTTTTCACTACAATATAGCTAATCATATTGCAACATGAGCAATAATGTATATATGTGTTAGTAAGTACCTCTTTTGTTCTATAAAATATGCAGATTGTTGTCTTAATCAACAGGCTATTCATATGTATTCTCTGTAGGCTCGCCTATTATGTACATTATTAATTAGTCATTCAAATAAATTTGTTTAGCAAGATCAAGACCATATTAAAAATATTTGCATTTTTTTACTCAACACAATTATATCAAGTAATAATGATACAATGGCAGCTTGTTTGGACACCGCATCAATCGACGCAGGATCAAATCTTGCGATGAGCTTCAGCGAAGGATGGAGTGACCAGACACAACATATTTTTGAATAAATGAAACCTTACGCTCTGAGTAGTGTTTCATGTACTTAAAACGCTTACGCGTTCAAAGAGTTTGAGTTTGTGACAAATGTACAGGTACCATGTAAAAAACGTGCCTAAATATAAGACCTTCTTTACTTAAATTTAAGTGGCTGATTTTCATATAGGGTTTGTAAAAGTTTTTTTTTTGAACTGGCAACGCTATTGATCTAGGAAGGTCTTGACAGCTTAGCCGGACTACAGCTTTTGTAAAATATTACTCTAAAGTAGTATCCAGTCTCGCCAGACACTTTCTGCTAACCACACCTTTTGCCAGATGCTTTAAAGCAGACAGAAAGATGAATGAGTTCCTGTAATTTATTTTTAAAAGATTGTGTTATTCAGATAATTCTTACAAAATTATTTTTTATCAGTCAGACAGATTGTAACGACCAAATATTCCGCCAGACGTGAAAAATAGTCAGCTGTTAGCAACCTAGTACCTATGAGCGCGAAAGCTTTATACCTATATCATAATGTCCGTCAAATACTAGAAATATATGAAACTCTAATATAGATATATTTATATAACCTTTATTCATAATATTGATTTTTTTTTATTCATCTGTGTATAGATAATATGTAGACTATTTCTCTATTAAAATTATAATCACGCCAATTTTAAATAATACCCATCTAATGATTCATGTGTAAAAAATAATACACTAACTATTTTTAACATTTGAAATATCAAAGCCGTCTTGAATTAAATATAAAGACTACATTCTAGAGCATAAACCAATGCGGAAATCTTTAATTACATCAGAGAGATCACTCAAAGCACAGGTTATCAGCAATGTGTAATTATCACACACTAATTCTATACAATCCTATATCATTTAAAAGCCTTTCGAGCATACAATTGTGTAAATATAGTTTCCAACAAGGTTCACTTGAGAGGTTGGAACTAACAAATCGATTGCAAAAAGATTGATTAATGCTAGGGTTAATGCGTAATCACATAATTGCCAACTTCATTACCTTTAGTTGTAATAATCGATTTTTATGGTGTAATAGGATTATTTTGTAGATTGCTCACAAAATTATTATTACTAATAGTATTCCATTGGTCATAATTCGACTTTAATACGGAGTATAAACTTTTTTCGTCACATCTCAATATTTAGATATTGTGTCTCTGTACTGTATAACTTGTAGACTCAGGAAACGTGATGGGTGAGGAATATAGGAGTAATAGAAAAAAGAAAAAACAAAAAAAAAAAATATTCTTATATTTTTTATTGATACCAATTGAGTTCGTCAAGAACTACTAAAAAAAAAAAAATTGGTCGAAAAACAGAAACAAAGTTCCTGAATAATTTATCTTTGTCTATTTATTTATAGATTTATCGCTTGTTGTATAATTTTAACAGAAAACGTAATTGATTTGTGATTAAATATAAATGACTCTTCCTTATAGGTTATAAAACATTGATTACATTCACGATGAATAAAACAATAATATCGCATTTATTTACGTATGTGGCACAACTTGATACACCAAATAAAGCGGTTAATTCACAAACGTTAATGATCGGAGATACTAAGTTGCAATGAAGGCATCCCCTCTGCGAACAGCGACCTTCGCAGTCACATGACTACGAAGCTCCGTCTATTGATCCACTTTTCATAAGCACCACGTGATCATAACTACGCAATATACGTATACAATGCCCTTCAACTAACGATATAATCTCTGCAGGTTCTTAACAACGTATACATTTTTTTCAAAATATTGCATCATCAAAGAGAAATTGCAAGGTTCGTTTTTCATATTTGAAGTAACCGTAACTTATTTTTTTGCTGCAAGCATCTTTGAGTTTTTTTAATGTTATGAAGTAATAGTATCAAGAGTGAAGCAAATAGTTGTTTTTGCGGGGTTACAATGCGGTAGAAATAACATCTATATAGAAGAAATACAATACGCAACCTTAAACTTAATGCTCGGTCAATTTACGAGGAGACATCTATTGTAATCGTCTTCCTTCAATTACCTCGTTGGAAATTTGCCAACTAGGCTTGTAACAAGCTATTTTTATTTTAAGAAACATTTAGTAATACCGAAAACATCAGATAATTACATAGGTGGTGGTCCGGTGAAGCTGTTAAGACCTTGCTAGGTCAATAGCGAAGTCAGATCGAAAAAAAAAACATATCCTAGGAATTGTTTTCAACTTCACGTTAGATTATAACAAACAACTTATAACAGTAAAATACAGTCTAGCTCCATCTAGTGATGTGTTATAATACTTTAGTATGTTAATGGTATAGCAAAGTAAAGATCTTTTCATTGCGGTTTTTGTGCCATATATTTACTATATCTCACCAGTAGGTGGCGTTAACAAATATTTTACTGCTATTAATGCTTATATAATAATTTAAAACAGACTGGTTGCTGATATACATATTAGTTTTTTGAAACGAAGTTCCTTACGGCAGGCTTGGTGGAGATAGGGATTTAGCTGCGCGACCGAACTGAAAAAAATGTGATAGTAAAACCGTAACGAAAAGTGTGTGGAATAAAACCGTTAAATGAGACGTGCGCAGGCGCGACAGTCGTATACACAAGCGAGTAGTGTATAATACTTTTCTTTCTCCTTTTTTGTAATTATTTCTATTTCTATGTAATTTTATGTTGTCAAACAAAAATAAAGAGACATATTTTGTTATTTTAATTGATAATTTGAATTACGATTACATAAAATTGAGCACGATTTTTTTTTGGAAATTGTGTCGATTCTACTTTAGCCGAAGGAACTTCGTTCCTACCTGGTGTCCCACGACACCACATTCTTTTTTAATATAGTTATTAAAAGTCATTTCAATAAAATATTTATCTATTTCATAATGACTAGTGGGCGCCCAGTGGTCGAAATTCGAGCATAGTTCATTGATTTTTTTATTCTTTGAACTTTATTATCACTTTTGTCAAAAGGCATACTTCTGTAATCAAAGGTTTTCATCATGGCTACTCAGTTATTCGCCATTTGCCATGATTTTTAATTATATAAACATTAAAAAATCTCTGTAAATGAAAATCGAAATTAATTATAAACTTCAAACAAAAAACAGGTGGTTACATAAGGTGGTAAGGCTCTCAAATTCTAAGTAAATATAACTTTACGAAAATAAAGAAATTTATTGCAACCCATAACATAACGACATGACACAATTTTCAATTAATTTTACACGACACCATGACTGGGTGGTATTTGTGGGTTATATTGAATTAAATGTAGTCTATTCATTATGAGAAATACTGATATACCCAGTATCAGATTTTGGAAAAGTAATGGAATATATGATGATAATATGAATAGAATCTGTATATGTTGAGTAAAATTCGAGCAGTAGTGTGAGTTATGTATATTTTAATTATTTTTTATTTTTATGGAAAGTTCATTTATTCATCCCTTTATTTTCACCCTTTATGGTTGAAACATTTTTTGTTTATTTGAAGAACATTGTCTCCAAGTGTCGGTAATTCAAATAAAATTATTGAAATCGGTTCGAAGTAGACGAAAATGCGTGGACACGAAGTAGGTGAAGATCATATAAACGATATTTCACCCCCTTAGGGGTTGAATATTTCCTTCGAATATTCCTTCCAATATTTATATGAGATCACCTCTGAGTATAACCAATTCAAATACAAAAATAATCATCAAAATCGGTTCGCAATTGACGGAGATATTTATTAAAATACATTAAAAAAATACATACAACCGAACATAGTAACCTCCTCCTTTTTCGAAGTCTAACCGACTTTAAAATTACATACAATCGAGCATAGCAACCTCCTTCGCCATATCTTTTAACGTTTAACGTCTATTATGTCAATAATACTACTCGTTATTGACGGCTGTCAAAATGTCATTTTTATTTACATGTGTGTATATGTTGTGTAAAACTCGAGTAGTAGTGTGAGTAGTGCATATTTTAATTAATTTAATGTACTTCTAATGCATTTTATACAAAATAAACAGCTTTCTGCGCTTTTCCGCCATATAAACTTTAACTATGCCAAATTTCAATTTCACCCGTCGACGGGAAATAGGTTAAAAAGGAGTACAATTTTTTTGCTTCGCGTATTAATATATAGATTACAAAATATTAACCTTGAAACATAAATCTAGAAATTCGTCAATTTTAGGCTCATAATTAGTCTTGTTAAAATACAATTATTTAAATAAAACTCGTTATTTCGAAATGTATTATAATTATTAAAAAGACTAAGGCCAAAGGATTAAATAAGTACGAATTAATAAGGATTTAGGTACTCGCAGCCTGTAAATACAGGTACAATTCTGCAATCAATATTAAATTCCTATGGTATAAGATATTTCCAACATTCTTACAACAACATCGTTATGTCACTAATCTAAGACTTGATTTACACAATTTGCTTTCCATTTTACGCTTGTTTACCAAAGTAGTTGTCAAAAGTATCTTTATTTGATTTAAACCTACTAAAGTTTCGTATCCGTTTGTATCGGTCTGATAATTTTTTGTGCAACGTTTTTACAATAAAGTAAAATGCAACTAACTGGATAAGAATAAGAATCTTTTATGTTAAATAATTTGTAATTAATTTTAAGAGAGTTTGACTTGTCGAAAACAAATTATAGATTTGTCACGGCACAAACAGTTAGGAATAGAAGAATGTGATTGTCTGAAATGAACAATTTTTTATATCTCACAGTTTCATCTACGATCACTCAGCGTGGAGCCCTCGAACACGGTACTACTGTGATATAGTGACACTGCACACACACATGCCACATACGTCTATATACACCACAGTTACGTAGGTCCTGTAAGGGGCCTTTATTGTGTGGTTAATTACCCTTAACCAAAGTTGATAGAGTCAAAATATATGTACGCGATCATGCGGTGTCTATAAAGGTACGCATAAGTGCCTCACTAGAGTATAAATATATGGTTGTTAGCGTAACTCGTATGTTTGGTTCGATTCACGTTGTTGAATTCAAGACATCAGCTTAAGCTGATGTTCAGCGACTTTGGCACCCTGTTGAGCCTGTTGCCATTTCCTGCCCTAAAAACTTTATGAAGCTAGAAGACCTCTTAGGCAAATGGCGTTTGGTCATCAGGATTAATGCTGTAGCAGACAGGTGGGACAGCCCCATACTGAGAATTTGGGTAGGCCTACATACTGTGGTGTTACAAAAATAATTCGCCCATGTTCATAATAAATGTAAGTACTAACATTGTTTTCTAAGTTGTGTGTATACTAACCAAATGAACCTTTGTCTGTAATAAAAGATTTTTGATTTAATTTGAATTTGTCAAATCTGACTACTATTTGCAGACCTTAGCGCGTTCAAGCATACAAAAAATAATCTGTTCAGCTTTATAATCTTTCTTTATATATCAATTTCTTCTGTGCTTATGTTTGTCACTGAACTCCTCCTAAACGGCTGGACCGATTATGATGAAATTTTCTGTGCGTGTTCTAGTGGATCCGAGAATGGTTTAGATTTTGGACCCGGTAGATGGCGCTAACGGTGGCCATTTAAGATATTTTTATTATCAAGGCAAGACAACCTATGCTGGTACCGCTAGTAAAGAGTTATATAGAAAAACAACTTTATTAATTTTATAGAACAATTTTATTACTTCCATTATCCTTCCGTTCCTATGACTTGCTATCTGTACATGTAATTTTTAAAACTACGTTTATGATATAAGTTGCAATGAAACATTTAAGAATAATTAACTTACATTCTTACAAGTTTGTAAAATGTTACAAATAATTTTATTTTACTAAATATACCAATTATTTTCTAACAACTTTTTCGATATACGATGTTATTAAATTTTTAAAGCAGGTAACTTAGAATTCGTTACTTGTTAAAGCTATACTTCATCAATAATTTTATTTTTAAGTGATTTAAAATCTTAGTGTAGTAACGTAATATATGCAAGTAAATAAAAGGGAAGTTGTCATATGTAAAAAAATATATCCTATATAAAAGGGTTGTATATACATTTTCGACGTAAAAATAACACGCAATTTTATGGTCATATATCTATGAAACATGGGTTGAACTTACAATGAAGGTAATTCCATATTATGATACTGTATTATGTATGGTACCATATCAAGCAATTATTTAATCTAAATCTTTCATTAGATATTAACAGTATATACCTACTCAAAAAAAGTTCATAAATTTCTAGAGATGTGCCGACTATCCAACTATTATCGTAGTCGCCGATTAATCGGCCGACTAGTCGGCCAAGTCATAATCAGAACACCTTTATAAATTTGTTATACAGAAACACTAGTGCAGGGACTACAATGAACTGGTGATAGACAAACTTACTATTGATCTATACTATTAGTTACAGAATCTACCTCCATACATTACTAACTTTTGTTAGTATAATAACTGTCAGTTTTTTGTCTAAGTTTTTTTTTATTGTAGCACGGCAAAATGACTGCACTATGCCTGATGGTAAGTAAGCACAGTGCAATCCAATAATAATAGCGACCACCGATTGACACACTATCCATCGCCGGTCGCCACTATCATGCCGGCCTGCAAAAAGCTGGATATGCACAGGCTGATCCCGAAACGCGACCCGCAGAAGCGAATCACTATTACGGGCTTTTTCGCTATATACATGGTGGTTGCGACCCAGTCAGGCTGTAAAACCCTACCACCCCGCTTTCGACATTGCCTCATTCATTATTCAGCAGGGTGCACCACGAGCAGGTGAGGTTGGCTTGGGTGTCTCAAGTCTTATGATGTTATTTGACACCACTTACACCCCAAATGTATATATGTATGTATATTATTTATTTACTTACTATAATAAAAGTTATATATAGGTTGAAATTAATGCCCGTGCGTAAAATTGTGTCCGTATATTTATTATTACTAGTTTTGTGGTCGCAATGCGACTATATTTTGAACATTATGGAAAAAAATTCTAGAAATATTTTAAATTTTTGTAAAGCTTCCAAATATCTACTAAACATACAAAATAAAGGAAATCTGTTGAAATATAGGATAAAGATGTAATAAATTATTTTGTCTGTCTATTCATAAATATAACAGTGATAGCCAAAATCGTTGAAAAGTCGAAATTTGATCAAAGGATTTATAGAAAAGGATTTTTCTAAATGTTTTTAATGATAACACTAAAGCTCGTCAATATAAACTAAACAAACAAAAAACTTTTTTTTTTTTTTCGAAATGTCTACATTATTGACCCAGCAAGGTCTTAACAGCTTCACCGGACTACTAAGGCGAGCGCTTAAGGCACTCAGCCGATTTTATTTGGCAACCAGCTCAAGGGTGCACGGCACACCTCGGCTTGGCTGTTGCCTGTTGCATGCAAAATCGCGACCTATCTTAGCTAACCTAGCTAACTATTCATATATGTATGAGTTGTTGAAAGCATACACGCCTCAACAACTCCTCCATATATTTATTATCGGAAAATTGAGAGTTTTTCAGTTCGATAAGGGAAAAAAGTAAACCCTTCCACTTTCATGTGTAAGCGTGTAGGCGTGCACGTGTGTGGGGGTGATCGTGTAGTGTTGTAGCAGTGATGTATATTTGTGTGTCACCGTATCGCGTAAGCAACGCACTCAAGGGCTCCCTACCGAGGGATCTAACCTAGGCTTGAGCCGCTGCCGTGGGAGGCCTAGTCGGGTCAAACAAAAAACCAGAGGAAGAAAATGTACGACAATTTCTTGTAGTTCTTCCTCTGTTGTTTACTAAATAAAAATTGCAAATATCAAAGCATTTTATCACGTACAAGAAACTAAATAAAACAGACACCTAATTTATTTGTTCAGCAATAGGCAACTAACTCTATATGGTTTGAATTATAAATACAACTATAGTAGTAGTAAATACTTAGATATTGCTAAATCACGTGCTACTTTAAGTATGTCGGTTGGTTCAATATAAGTTCCAATCAATTGCACCAAGTTATACGATATCTCTATCTAAATGTTTTATCCTTGTGTTATCTTAAAATAAAAGAAAATGATGGGGATAAAATCTTTTTCTTTACAGATTAAATAGCTTTTGTCCTCGATTACGCGTGAAAGTAATTTTAACCTCGAGAAGAGTACTTTTTTCGGGGTAAAAGTTATCCTATGTCCTTTTTTGCAACCTGAGAACATCTATGCAAGATTTGATGATGAATGGTTGAGTGTTTAAGACGCTAAGCGTAACAAACAAACGCACATTCCCAATTACTTATAATATTAGTTAGGATCAAAATTACGTAATCATATTTGAAAAGAACATGGATGGAACATTGGATAACTAGTCCGTGTTCGTGTCTCCGTACTCGTGAAAATGTTTTTTTTTTTTTATGAGAACCATATTTTATTTGAGTTCATTGTAGATTGTTTTTTTTTTAATTATTTTTTCGTTATTAGGACTTTACGTATACGCTCTTTTAAATTTTATTATTGCTGTCGTGATCTCTGGGTTCTCACAGGTGCCTTCGGATTACACTGTGTTTAATATAAGATATAATGACGTCACCTAGTCGCGTTACAATAAAATTCTTATTACTTCGTTTTTACTTTTGTTGCTACTTACTGTCTTTACGGCTTCACTTGGATTCTGACATACTTCGATAGAGCTGTCACAAGTCAGTTATTAAAGCTCAATAGATATAAAAGTAAAAATTATACAAGGTCGAGCTCATTGCACGAAAAGCTTTGGACTTATGTATCTATTTAAATACAACATTTTTTATTATTGATAATCAAATTTATCAGAGCTCTAACGATAAAAGTTTGGGAAAGGCTGTTCTAATCAATTTATTTATTTATATTCAATGAGAACTTCTTAAAACTAGGTCAAATAATTAGTAACTTGTAAACCGAATTACATTTATTCTTATGTAATATCCTGATACACATCATAAACCATTAGATACGTGTATTTAACACAAATTTATGAGTACATACATGACCTAAATACATGAAGGCCACTTACAAACTATTCGTAGCGGATATTAGTGTTAAAGCTTAAAATAGGCATGTTTTCATAACAATCTCATTTACGAGTATTATAAAGTAGTCAGAACACGCTCAAAAACCTATATTACTTTAGAAGGCATGAAGTACAATTTCCGTATTAGTCTTACCGAATGAGTTTACCTTTCGTTTGCACATTGGTAACTTGCCAAAAAGTCTGCTTCCATTCTGTGTGGTCAAAATATATTGTGACAAAAATAAATAACGTCGGTTCATCTTGCATAACGTCATCCGGCTTGCAAACTAGAGTTAGTGTGTTACGTTGTCTCGTTGCTCAGATATGCTCTTACCTAAACTAATTGCGGAAAATAAGCCAATAAAACAAGCCGGACCGGAAAAACAACTCATTATTTTACCGCGATGTGCTTATTTGGCACGTAAAATCTACTTTCTACATTTTGTCTTACATTTCAACTTTGCCCGTTGTTAAACACTTAGAACTTTATGTAAATCATTTGAGATAATATTTATTTATCTATAATTGACCTTAAAAATATTACAACATTAATAAAAAAAACCAAGAAGCATGACTTACTTTCTATCAAATATACAAATACAATTTCAGTAAATTATTGAATTTAAATTGTGCACGACTTGAAAATAAATAGATACAATGAGCTTTACAAATTGAACGTTTATAAATAAAATAAAATATTTTGAAATTGACTTGAATTTACTAATAAATTGCTTAAAGCGTATCAAATGATGAATATTTATGGTTGAGTTATTAAAACTGTTATTGCTTATGATATTAACCTTCGTTATTATTATATTTCTTATAAAGAATTTAAATAAAAATAGACTAAATAAATACATAAACAATTAGCTCAAACTCAGCACTAAAATAGAGTGAATATATATTCCTAATAATACTATGTAATATGTAATTAGGTACATATTGTATTGTGTTAGCGAAAAACATAAAATCACCAAAGGCCATAAGAACTATAACTGAAACTGTTAGGGTAATATAATCATATTTAGGAAATTCCATGAATAAAAAACCGTATTCACAGATTAAGTAGTAGTAATAATATTCGTCCACTAGGATAGGCGAAGGAATTAATCCATACTGCCATTTAAATCTAACTTGTCTGTGCTTTTTAGATGTTTGTGATAAAAATTGTTGGAAGTGTCTAGGAATAAGTATTAAAATACATTTCACCAACTTATAATCATCTCTTTCTGTCTGTTGATTTGTTTGGACACGCATCACTGCTAAAGTACTACGTTCAAAAGAAAAGCATATCCTTGCGTAGTATTTTTGTTGCATTAAAATCGACCTAATTTATCAAGAGTTATTGTAATTTTAATGACGACGCGAGTAAAGTAGGAGAGATATTTATATCTGTACATCTCTATCTAATACATTTAAACGAACAATTCTTGTTACCATGTATAACTTTATAATTTATTTATATTTTTATTTCACTGTATTTTTTCCATAGGAATTTATGGAATTATTAATAATTATAATATTATATGAAAATTATCTCAACCAAAAATTTAATAATTTTGCAATAATAATTTGCTTTTCCATCACAAAGTTGGATATAAAGATTATTGAATTGTTTTTTGTTCTTTTGTAATTATAGAATTCATGAAAAATAAAAACCTTTACACATTAATAAAACAATCAGATTTTAAGATTGCGTTTATAATTGTCTGACTAGACTAAAAACTTAAATTGTTTGTCGAGTGTAGAAAAAAACTTTATTGTATTACTTAACTATGTACTTATTTTTAACACGAAATGTAGTACAAATTATCTTATAAATACTTAACACAAACGTACAAACACGACTATCAAGATTAAAGTTCAAACTGCTGATGCAATCTTTAAAGAACTTTTTGAAATAAGTATTATCAGTTACTTAAAAAGTTAATTACTGATCCTTAATATTATTAAAAAATATAAACCGCGTAATATTTATATTCAATAAACTTTAAAAAAATAATTTGATGAGATTATTCTATGAATAAATGTCACTAATTCTAATGATAATATCCTCAAAATTTATGATATTAAAATAATGTCTAATTAATTAAACACACGTAGAGTTTGGTATCTGAATATAAAACACTCGTTGACAGCAAAAAATATTAGAACAGCCGCGCCCAAGAGCAATACTTGGTACGTAGAAATATTTATAAGGTATTCGGATTTCAAATGAACTGTGGCATTGAATGTTGATTTTTATAATTTTATACGTTACCTATCTAAAAAGGCAAATGATTTTATGGTACTGGTTTTGTGGATAGCCTCATTAAGAGGCTGTACTACATCAATAAAAACATAAAATATGTTTCTCTTTTTCGAAATAATGTAATATTATGAATAATAATAATTATTAATTAATTCAGCCTTAATTGTTTGAATGGTTACCTTATTTGTAATTTTATGGGTTTAAATAGTAACAAACTAAAATAAAATTACAAATATATGTCAGCTCAAAAGCTTTGTCTAGAGACAAATCGCATTCATGTGTCTGAAAAAGAAAATCCTATCGAAAATGAAAACATAAATCTAGTGAACGTACACAAAAGGTATAGCAAAAAAGAATTAGCGAATCATCCATTTTTCAGCGAAGTAGCCCAAAGAATCCGCTGCAAAACATTTTCAGCGAATATTTCTCACGAACGGGCAGTTAACTTCGTTCACGCATATCCGTCGCGATCCCTTTGGTAGGGTATCAAGCCTAGATTCGATCTCCTGGAATGAATCCTTCCACTCTGAATCTCCTAACGTTATACAGTATCACCACCCTCACTAGCTGTGTTTAAAGTATATTCCAAAATAAATTAGTGTGTTTTGAATTTAATTTCATGTACCTACTTTGTCAAGATGTCCTACCATTAGATTTATCGATACATACAAATTTCACCTTTAGACTTAATTTTTTTTTCGAACTGACTACGCTATTGACCCAGCAAGGTCTTAACAGCTTCACCGGACTACTAAGGCGAGCGCTTGCGGCACTCAGCCGATTTTATTTGGGCAACAACAGAGTCTAATTAAAGCTTCCATACAAAAAGAATCTACTAAGCTGTTTTTTGCTGGCTATTAATTATGTAAAAAGTTATATACATGAAAAGTCTAATTAATTATTTTGGTCTAAATTAAACTGTTTTTAACAAACACTGAAAACTGGAACTAGTTCTCCCCTTATATATTTTTTTGCCAATAGAGCGCCGCACCGGTCCGCTCGCATCTTTACGGAAATATCTAATATGGTTCATCTACTTAAGAACCATTAATATTGCACCAAACCTTACGAGTCCTTCCATACGATGCCGTTCTTGGTGAGTTTCAATTTGACGACTAAAATAAGGCCTGTTTTGTTTAAACTATTCTCTCATTTTATTCTCATAGAATTCCTCCATCATATATACGACAAAAAACGTAATCTAATTAACATTTCTGGGATTACACAAGGGACATGTCATTGAATATTATAGGTACAAACTTCATAACTGTCTAGTATTATCATGCCTGTAATGTTCAATCTAGTTTTTAAAAAACTTCCAAAAAGGGAATTTCTCCATTTCGCAAGCAAGATTAGGGGAGAGTGGGGTAATTGAGAGCGACGGGTAAATGGGAACAGTTAGATAAATAGTACATCTCCCCGTACTACACTGTCGCGAACCTATTCTACGGCTGAATGGAGAGCCATTCATAGCGTATGCGAAAGTAGGATTAAAAGGACGCACTAGTTTTGTCACTGTAAGTCGAACAATTATTTTTGTATTTTCGATATAATTTTTGTCATCAGTTATAACGCATGTAAGTATCATATTCTTGAGTTCAAAGGTATTATGTTTTTGCTCATATCATACACGCAGTATCTGTTTTCAAATGTAGCATAGATTGGAAGTAATGAAAAATGCTTTTGAAAGTGGCGGCCATTTTTATGTATATTGACTGATTCGGGTAATTGGGAACGGTATTAGTTAGATAATTTGGAACGTTTCCAATTACCCCTTACCCTCCTAATTACCCATAGAACTGCTGGTTGATTGTGTGAAAATATTTAAACTTTATAAATTATTTCAGATGCCTTGTAATTACGTAAGAAAGATCGATCAAACGTCTTTCTTGATTACCTCATACCATTCCCTTTTCCCCCACGGGATGATCTCAATTACCCCATAGGGTATCGGGCAAATAGGAACGGCAACGTTTTTTGTTTTCGTTTATATTTTTATTAAAACGAAAAATTTTAAACAACGTTTTATGACTACTAAGTACATAGATAACTAAAGTTTATGTAGCAATAAAATTTGATTTAGTTTATAACCTTTTTCTAATAAGTTTGAAGTTAAATGTTCCCAATTCCCCCACTTTCCCCTATATGTGTGCGATTTTTTTCCAAAAACTACATGAAAATACTTAACATAATTTAATCATATGAGAATACAATATTATAATGTATATATTATAATATATATTATAATACAATATTAATTCTTATAGATAAAATATCTACAATTTTTTTTATATATCATTGGAGGCAAACGAACAGGTGGGTCACCTGATGTTAAGTGATTACCACCATCCATAGACACTTGCAACCCCAGGGGAATCGCAAGTACGTTGCCAATCTGTGTTGGGGGAGGGGAGGAAGTGAAGCGGAGAGGGGGAAGGTGAGGAGAGTTGGGCCTTCGGCGCTCTCATTGACCGTACGAAACGCAACAATGTAAGCACTGTTACTTCACATCGGTTTTTTGTGAGAGGGTGGTACTACACCGGACGAGCCGACGTTAATGCGGAAACCAGTTATCGCTTCAGCGTGGCTCTACTACCTTCAATTTATTATTGTACATTATTACATTTACTAAAGTACATTGGAATGAAAAGAAAAAAAATTAAGCGCTAACATAATACAAAGTGAGTATACAAAGTAATAATAAATTGATAATAATTACACTGTATTTATATTACAGCTTAATAATTATCATCTCATGATTTACCTATTGGCTACTTAGTTAAACGGCCTTATGAAGCATTTGATTAATGTCAAATCTGTCGGAGTTGTCCCGGGGCGGGTTGCGACATTCGATAAGACAAATCTACGCGCTGTCTAATACATCGACCTCGAACTAGATTTCTGTTTAGGATCGTGTGTGAGCAATTTGAATTAACATTACACACTGCTTTCATTAAAGGTTCGGATAAGATATAAAACTTATTCATACATACGATTAGTATTTATGTTCCCTTTTTAAGGCTTATCTATAATCTATAGGATATCTTATAGTGTAGTAATAGTATAGTGTAGCAATCTTTAGTTTATCCCTTATAATCACATTTTCATTGTTTCATATTTTTCAAACTTTCGGCTGGTCATCACATGTTTCAGATTAAGTAAAAACAGTAAGAGTTTTTTAGGAAATAGGGTTAGATTTTACAACAAGATCCCAAAGCATATTATCGATTTGCCGGATTGTGTGTTTAAGTTCCATATCAAGGGGGATTTGGTGTCAATAGGCTATTAGAGAGTGGATCAATATGTGAACGATTGTTATGTCTGCAATTAACTCCTGTGCGTTCACTAAAAGCGATTGTGATATGTAATGAAGCTAATATTTAGACCGATTTTGATGAAATTTTGTGTGCGTATTCCAGTGGATCCGAGAATGATTTAGATTCACAATTGGAACCGGTAGGTGAGCTGGATTATCAAAGCAGAACAACGTCGGCAGGGATTCATATATCTTAAAAGGATATACCACATTGCGACGTTAGGGGTGTCGCATAACATGTTAGATTTGAGACACTCAAACCAACCTCAGCTGCACGTGGTGCACCCTGCTGAGTAACGAACGAGGCAATGGCGACAGCGGGGTGGTAGGGTTTTGACGCCCGACTGTGTCGCGACCACCATGCATGTAGTGAAAAAGCCCGTAATAGTGATTCGTTCTGCGCGTCGCGTTTCGGGATGAGCTCGTGTATATCCAGTGCCGAATGACTTTCACCGTGGCTCGGGTACCAGTGAGATTCGCCGATAGCTCATCGCCTAAGAGAGCTGCATTGACCCGGTGGCCAGGGAGACCTGCAGAAACGGTTATCCGCTGGCCGCCCGTGGTACAGTACAGGGGCCCAATCATGAATAACCACCATGAGAGGCTGCTCCACCATGCCGCGCATAATCTTGGGTAGGTTCGTCGTGCCGGTTGGTGACCGGATTAGGGGTCCCGACGACCTATTTCGGGGGTTACGGGGGCTCTTCCGTCTGCCGGGTCAGTGCAATTCTTGCAGGTGTTTTAGTAAGCCGGCGATTAACATTGGTCACTTTTGGAAACAGATGGAAGTTGTTTGCTCTTCTCGTTCCTTCCTAAAAAAATATGACAGCGCAGACAATGAGTGTTGGTTCGACAGCGGTGCACAACCCCTACACCGCTTTTACGATGGAGTTCACCAATATCCGTGGACTTCACTCAAACTTGAATGCCGTTCATCAACATCTCGAGACGGTTCAGCCAGAAATGCTTGAGAAGTGCTCTTGGGAGACTTTAACGCACATCACGAAGTGTGGTTGGGTTCCTCCAGGACGGCTCATGCAGGACGAGCTGCCCACGCATTTGCCCTAACACATGACCTGACACAACTTGTAATCCAGTGCACCAGGATTCCAGACATCACAGGTCATGCACCCTCTTTGCTGGACCTTCTGTTGACGAGTCATCCAACTGGGTATAATGTATCAGTCGATGCCCCCTTGGGCACATCGGATCACTGCCTCGTTATATCGTCTATGCCACGCGCTCCACCTCCACCCAGCGTAAGAATTAAGCGCAAGGTGTGGCACTACTCGTCAGCAGATTGGAATGGAATGCGGGATTATTTCGCTTGCATTCCTTGGCGGCAACGCTGTTTTGATGGGAAAGACCCTTCAGCGATTGCCGATGCAATTGCCGATGAGTTTGCAGTTGCAATGGAATATTATATTCCTGCCTCTGAGATCGTCGGCAATCGCAAAGGACGCCCTTGGTACAACCGTGAATGCGCTGATGGTGTTAGTAAAAAGTAAGCCGCGTATCGCGAATGGATCAAGGGTCGCGCTAATAAGAGTCCTAATATCAACTTCCTTAAATCAGTCTGGCCAAAGCTGTGCAAGCCAATTTTTGTCGTCCAACGATGCCCCCGTTGTGGTACTCCGATGGGTCACTAGCATACGAACCGCAAGAGAAAGCTATATTATTAGCTAATTTCTTTGCGGCTAATTCTCGGCTCGACGATCGAAACACGCAACCGCCCACTATTCCTTGCTGCGATGTCACTATGTCGGAATTAAAATTCAGGCAGCATGACGTTTTAAAACAACTGCGATCGCTCGATGTCTGTTGCTCTGTATTTTCACCTACTCTGTTTCTTCTGCATATCAATGATATGTTGCCTTTAGGCCATATTCATTGATATGCAGACGATAGCACCATCCATGAGTGCTATTACAGCAAGTCTTCTTGCGGTCGGGCGCAGACAGAAAAGAGACGGCAGGAACTTGTCATTGAGCTCGACCGGTCTTTGCGGCAAATATCAACACGGGGGGCAAGTAATTTGGTTGAGTTTAACGCTAACAAAACACAGGTGTGCGCGTTTACCTACAAAACATCTCCATTTACCCCTCTCCCTGCTCTCCAGAATGTCTAGCTCGCAATGCGAGACAGCCTCAATATCTTAGGTATAGACATTCGCAGCGACCTCAATCTCAGGGATTACATCGGGAGCATAATCTCTACTGCATCTCGGAGACTCGGAATCCTGAACAGGGTGCAGCGGTTTTTCACGCCTGATCAGCTATACCTCCTTTATAAGGCACAAGTTCGGCCTTGCGTGGAATACTGTTCACACCTCTAGGCCGGTTCCGTCAAATACTAGATGCCCTGGATAGGTTGCAGAGACGAGCTGTCCGCATTATTAATGATGCAGACATTACACAGTTTATAGAGCCGCTTCAGTTGCGCAGAGACATTGCCTTACTGAGCGTGTTCTACCGTCTGTATCATGGCGAATGTTCTGCAGTGCTATTTAATTTAATGCCTTCCTCTCCTTTTCATAACAGAACCACTCGCGCTGGGCTTCGGAGCCATAGTTTTACGGTAAATCCTATCTGGGCACGAACTAAAAAGTTCGCAACTTCTTATCTTTGCCGTACCGTGAAGCTGTGGAACAATCTCCCGGCTAGTGTGTTCTCTCCTTCCTATAACATGGGGTCCTTCAAGCGTAGCGTGAAGAGACATTTACGCAGGCCGGCATGACAACGGCGTCCGCCGAGGGAAGGCGTGTCTCTCGGTGAACGCCATTGTTTTTGGAATGTACTGTGCTCACCATCAGGCACAGTGCAGTCACTTTGCTGCGCTACAATAAAAAAAAAGTTACTTTCCAGCTCTTTTCGATGACTGAATTGTTTGTCCAACCGGTGGTGGTAATTAAGAAATTCATAAGAGCCTTCTTGGGGACTAAATTGAACAAAGTATTTTTTATTTTGAATATGGCCTATTACGGCGTACGAAGAACTGAGCACATTACATTATTAGTATACATATATATTTTTATTTGATATGTATAAAACATTAATGTATAAAAAATTAATGATTGAGTGATTAGTATACAAGCAAAACTAATTTCTACACGTACCTTTTAAATGTCAAATGCTGTCATTACAAGAGTAAAAAGTTCCCACGGATTTTATAAATTGCGCCTGTACAATAATTCTAAAATTATTTGAATATTAGAATATAATGGATTACCTGTATTATGTGGATTTAAGTTGATAAAAAAAATATCGGACGTTAATCAATACACTTTATACACATTTCACTATTAAATACATATTGTTGACAAAAGTGATTAGATATTCAAATACTACTCAAAATCCTTAGTTTTTATTGTGTTCTTAATTTTAACACTATTCATATTATAATAATTTTAGTTATTATTTTGATTTAAATATATCTATATATAGGTACTAATATTAACGTAACCAAGAAATTGTTTGAACACACCAAACTCTGGAAGTAGGTACTAATCAAATTAGGAAAAAATATTTATAACCCTTTGGTCTATTTACAACGGACCGTAATGGCTGTTTTACCTTACACTATCACCCTCAGGAGCTGAGTAGTTATCTACCATAAAAATGAGTTAAAAAATACGTCAAGCAAGAATCAAGCAATACTGGGGGTGTTCCATATGATACGACGTGATCTGTAATTTAATTGACAAAGTTAAAGAATAACGACAAAACGAACAAAAAAATTTATCTACGACTCCTCATTATCATCTTCTTACCCTTATCCCACCTAAGTAGGGTCGGCACATGTTTTCTTATTCCACTCTCTCCTGTCAAACCTTCACACATGTCATTTTTCACGCAATCCATCCATGCCTTTTTCGGTCTTCCCATACTCGTATGTCCGTCCACCATCAAACAAATATTAATCCAAATAATACATATAGTACTCTTCAACAAATTCATTTGCAGCAGAGCATAGTCATGAGTACTAACCTAGTTAACAATATAATAAGCGAATCATGAGACATTTACACGACTCGGCGATTCAGATTAAAATCACCGTTGATAGAGCGTGCTCTTCACGTGCACACGTCAACACGTGTCTCCTACGCCTTATTATTGTTATGCATGATATTGCAAAACGAACCATTTAATGAAAACAAACGGCTTTAAAATTGTATCGCGTAGACAGCAATTGCCCTCCTTTCCCGAGGGCCTTCAAGTGTACATGCGGAATTCGTAAATAAATGATCACACGAATTTCGTGGCATTTCCAGTAACTTAAAGAATTTGCATTCCAGCACAATATCTGTTCGATGGACAGCGTCAGTACCAGTTGTTTAATTCGTTATAATGGCAACAGAAAAATTAAATCTTTATACTAGGCACTATCGTTATTAATTGTCCAGTTAAAGTAACAAAATATTTTTTTAGATATTTACTTAAATTCACTGAATTCCTTTCTTTGATATAATGGTATTTGTAAATACTTCGTTGTCATATGTCCATATATAAATAGGCTTCTACTTCTTTACATTGGATTTTTATAACAAGTTTAATTCTTTAGTCTAAACGAAGTTCGATTAATAAATCGATTTGTAATATTTATATACTTATTTAGATAACTTTATAAGCTTTTAATTCGATTTCACTAAAACGCATTTTCCGCCCATTTTTAATTTACTTCAGACCACGCTGAGAGAAACGTATTTTAACTTAATTATATAAAATAACATACAGATTATCTAAAACTCGAAAGCCGGTAATATGTGTCTAGCTAATCTGGAAGTCGAACTTGTCTGCGTTCATCGAAGTTCGGCAACGGTGGCAGAAGGAGACGAGCAAAACGCCTTCCCCTTCCGCCAGCCTTCCGTTGATGGAGAAGGCCGCTTAAAGTGTCTTCCTCGTAGATCTCAAAAGGCTATTATAGAGTGGATCAGTATGTGAACGATAGTGATGTCTGGAATTGACTCATCTCTGTGCATCCATTAAAATTTTTTTCCATTAAAAGTTTCTGTCATGTATGTACTATAGTCTAAATATTATATATATTAAAAAGATAAACCAAATCGAGTTTGTTGCCGGTTCTTCTCGATGACTGGGTTGTTTCCGAACCGGTAGTAATTTTTGACGTTCATAAGTGCCTTATTAGGGCCTAAACTGAATAAAGTATTTTTGATTTTGATTTTTGATTTTGATCCTTTCCAGCATGGATATTATCACTTTAGGAATAGAGAGAACGCTTCCTGCTGCCACGGCCAGAGCGTGACGCAAATACTTCCACATAACGCACACTGTGTGTGCTGCGCATTATCCGTCTCAGCGCCGCACTCATGCACTGATGCAAGCATCAACCGAAGTATCCGTGCCCGGTCAGCAACTGCACCAGTCGGAACGTCAGACAGCCCCACTGCCTTCTGCACGATTCCGATCGCCTTTGCAACATACCAACAGCACCGGGTAGGCGACGTCCACCACCGGTCCACCATTTCTTCCCGAACCCTCCATCTTATCCCTTCAATCTCCCTGGAGGCAGGATATTCCACTTTTTGTTTCTTTGTCGCCGCACAATTATATACAGCGGTAAAAACTTCCGCCTCCAACTCCTAGTGCAAAGAGCCGGCGAGCACGAATACCGCCTCCGAATAAGAAGTCCAACCTAACCTAACATAGTTTGTCGCTATTGGGTCATGATAAACATATTAAGGTTCTAGAAGCACCGGTGTGCACTGCAACGAGGAAAAAAATGAAATTATCATAACCGTCGTAATTAGTATACAAATTACCTAGATAATCTCTACAATAACAGATTTTTGCACTTTAACGATAGCATATGTAAGTGTTTTCTTTTAGTATTACGCGATAGCATTTGCGAATGTTTTTACTGTCGTTTTTCCAGTCACCTGCCTTACAATCAGATAAAACTCTTCACACGAGTGTTGATGTAATGTAATGATCATTTCGCATACTCACAACGAATTCAAAATATGAGAGTTGTTGCATCGTAACATCGACACAGGAAATTTACTACATGTATATGACGAATTTAAACGTCGTCTTGCAAATGAAAGTGTCTATTACTATCCGTATTATAAGTGTAATATTTATAATAAATGTGGCGGAAGAGAAACAAACATAGGTGTAAGATAAAATAATTTTCAAAAAAAAATCATCTGTTACACATAAAACCTGCAAATATGATTTTAAAATACCGTTTATCGGTACCGTTCTGTTTTCTTTCGTTTCTCTGGAATGGACTCCCAGCGGCAGCTTTTCCGGACCGTTACAATTTACCAACTTTCAAGAATCAAGCCTACTTCATTCTCAAGGGCCGGCAACGCATCTATGATTCTCCTCTTATCGCAGATGTCCATAGGCGGCGATGATCACTAAGCATCAGGTGACCCGCCTGTTCGTTTACCACCAATGGTATAAAAAATAAGAATTTATATAAAATATTATTCAATAAAGAATTCAGTCAAATATATACCTTGGATTCTAAATACATGCGAATTAAGAAAACAATTATAATAAGACTTAAACTAGCTACTATCCGATCGTAATAATACTGGCTCAAATATATATAAGGCATGAGATCAATAGATAAGTTTGGTACTTAATTTTTAATGTATTCGGTTCGTTTCTCAACTTTTGTAATAATTACAAAAAATAATAAAACACTGTTTCATAAAACGTTAATTAACCAGTATACACTGGTCCGTTTAGTTAATCAAGAAGAATTATAGATTATTACATGGTATTAATACAAGTGGTACATATCTAAATATTTATGAATTCGTTTCGCACCCACATCTTTGAATATAAATCAGTTGTAGCGAAAGCGAGTATAATATGTATGTAGTATAAGATAACCAGTATTTCATAACACTCTAACCGCTGAGATGCAACTTCGTGTGCGTACCCGCATACCTTTCTAGAATGTTAGGCGGCACAACTAGTTCGCCTTCAAATAAATAATCAACATTAAATTAATACAACAGTTGTAATGATGAAAAAAATAGTTCAAATGACAATGTTTACGGAAATATGTTGTTGGAGCTTGTTAGGTTTTCCGTACAAATACTTCCTAATTCTAACGACACATCCTCTTCAGTATGAAATAACTGAGATTACTGCCGTGCTTACAAAGTTGTTTAAAATACTTACACTGATTAGACTATTAAGACTATTTACATGTAGAAATATGTTTACTTTAACATTAATTATAATATGGTAATAAACTTGACAGTTTCCGGTAGTTAACAAATTTTTACTAGGGATTGCCTGACAATTTCCGTGTGATAATACTTCTTGCTACCTACCGAATAATAAATAATAAACAAATACACTATAATAGAATACTATAATATACTATACTACTACAGTATCACATTGGTAGTCGTACTGTCTGGCGCTAAAATCAACCCCTGAACATTTCAAACAAAATCTAATCCGAAAATTAGTCTAACATACAAGCTTTACACACCCTTTCAAAGACTTACGAGTTGAGTTTTGAAAAACGCCAAAATAAGTGTCTCATTACAAACCAAGTGGTACAAATAGCGTTAACAATAAGTTTGCAATAAATCTGACCTGAAAATGATATTTTCCGTGCTTCAGTTTTCATACATTTACAGTGCACTTTTGAAAAAAGTCCTTTATTCCAATCCGTTTCAATCAATGTTACGTAATACCAATTTTGAAATGAATCTAAATTGAAAATATAATTTATCATATGAATTTTGCCGTCGCCTTTCTCCCTCTTAGCGGTTGAATTACGAGTAAACTACTTTTTTTTCAAGAACTGAGTACACTAATGGCCTTGCAAGGCCTTAACAACTTCACCAGACTACTAAGGCGAGCGCGTAAGGTACTCGGCCGATTTTTTTTTGACAACTAGCTCAAGGTTGCATGGCACCCCTTTTTCTTGGGCTGTTGCCTAATTCATGCAATCAGCGACCTAGTTGAGCTAAGCTAAGCTAGATATTTATATGAGTTATTGAAATATATATGTGTACCAAGCATACATACCTCAATAACTTTTATATTTATTTCGTGTTGGATATTTTTTTCTGAACTAATTCAGTTCGATAAGGGAAAAAAAACCCTTCCACCTTCATGTGTAAGCATGTGTGCGTGCACGTGTGTGAAGGTGATATGTGTAATGTTATTGCAGTGATGTAAGACTTTTTGTCACTATATTTGCGCGAGCAGCGCACTCAAGAGCTCCACACCGAGGGAACGGATCTAGGCTTCAGCCGCTGCCATGTGAGAGCATACCACGTTTTAAACGATGGTCTATATTATAAAGTCAACGTATAGCCCAAATTTGAAGTCTCTATTCTTAACCAGTAGTTTCCCGCAATTTTGCTAGCATTAATGTATATTTGAAGTACCTCTAGGATACAATACTTTTTTCTAGATATATGGTTCCTTATATATTTTCTATACCCCTGACATTATGTATATAAAATTTAATAATAATAGGTTGAATAATTAAAGTGTAAAAGCGCAACATACAGACTAACTATCGCATTTGTAATATTAATATAGGTATAGTTAGGATATCTTGGATTGAGCGATAATGAGTCAGCTTGGACATTGACTCCTTTACATATATATAAACTGCAATTAAGCATTAATATTACTCAATTCAATTGATATACAAACGCAGTCATAGAAAAATGTTGCCTAATCACTTAAATGTTTCTAGTTTATTTCATAAAATGAAAGTTTCGAACCTAAATGAATCCCAAAATTAATGAAATTAATGCATACTAAACAAAATTATATATGGAATGATATTACAATTTTAATATCTGTCAGATATATATGTATTATCTATTTAAAAATATGTAAAATCGAAATTCTAGACCAATGTTATATAAATGAAACAGAGAGAGGCTAGCACGTGACATTTCTGTGAAAGGCGCATCTAATATAATCTATAAAATATGCATATGTAGGCAACTTTAATGGCGTATTACCAAATCGAGAATCATCGCAAATATCACTTATCGTTTAAAGTATTAATTTAACTGTTTTTTTTTCTTTAAATTATGTTGTGATTTATTTTCTTCGATTGGTAATTCAAATGTCATGTTCTCAAATATTAAATATAAATACCTCGAGGTTAATTTCTATCGAAAACAATAAGTAAATTTGTTCAATGATAATAATTTTGTATTATATTAAAAGAAAATAAATTAGTTGAGTTCTTGTAGGGATTTTAGTCTGTCATGTAGCGGATTTTATATTTTATTCATAATCTTGTGTTATTTGACTCTATATTTTATGTATTTAGTGGTGTTTTACGTAGTACAGTTAGTTTATTGTGCTCAGTAAATGGGAAAATAATACCACGGAGCATGAAATTCTGAGATACCACAAAAACTCCCTGGATGATTTTAACAAGGGAGCTACCATCTAGTTAGAGTATTGAAATATTCACACGACTCTTGTAATATTATTAACTACACAACAATGGCAGTAATAACCTGAAAGATTTTTTGCCAAAAATAAAGTTGATATTAAATAAAGTTAAAGTTAAATCGGAGTTTTTGGCGGGATTTCAGTCTGTCATGTAGTGGATTTTATATTTTATTCATAATCTTGTGATTCTTGACTCTATATTGTGTAAAGTTGGTGGTGTTTTATGTAATATGGTTAGTTTATTGTGCATAAGTGAAGTGAATGGAAAATAATACCACGGAGCATGAAATTCTGAGGTGCTACAAAAACTCCCTGGAGGGTTCTAACAAGAGATCAACCATCTTGTTAGAATATTGATTGACACGACGCTTGATATTGTAATGATCGTACGACGCTTGTAATATTATTGATTACTCGACAATGGCAGTAATAATCTGAATGATTGATTGCCAGAAATAAAGTTAAAAAAAAAAAAGAAAAAAAAAAGTTAAATAGTATCACAATGTTTAGGTACTACCGCTACTTTCAAAATATTTAATAAACACATTTATTCATAAGCTCTATCCGAAGTGAATGAATAACATACATTGAAAGTGAGTATTAAAAAAAAGATGTGATCTCGTAAATTAATTCACAGTAAAACTTTGAGCAATCCAGTACTTGAATAAAATAAAACAAATACCTAACTTGTTGGGAATAAGATTGCTATATGTTGTAACGAATAGACAGTAGAAAGCTATTGAAAATAACGCAACTGACACAAATAAGCATGATGATTTATTGCAACCATTGGCCGTTCAGGATATACATTGAATAAAAACTTTAGTTGCATCTGCTTGCGAAAATCATTGCACGCTCAAGCCTCGCTCTGAAATAAATCGAAGCGATTCATTGTTGTCGCAAGAGTAGTATCGATTCAACTACATACCTATGTATATCATCAGTTATTTAGATTGTACTAGAATGTAAAAACGAGGTTCAATACTAACTCAAAAACAGCTTTAACAACAAGAAATGAGGAAAGATTTGTTAACGATATTACTTTTTGCAGCCGAAAAACTTTTAAAAATTAAATTATAAGTTCTTTCTTGAATGTTCTTTTTTAAAACAAATGTATTCTAAAGCGTTTTCAATTTATCGTCTATTTCTATAACTTATGATTCTTATATTTTTTTAAAATAACGAAACAACAGAAGGGAAATATAAATTCATGTTTGTCAGTTATTGTTTTAATGTTCAAAGGGACAAAATATACGGTCATTGCTATCCAATATCATTTTTCTTCACATGTCAAAGCTTGTTGCCTCAGCTATTGGTCAGTTAAAACATACATTAGGTTGGCAGGCTGTTTGAACATGTTTGGATTATTATAGTCATTTAAAGTGAATGGGTATTTTTTATATCTCCATTAGAATTGTGATATATATTTTTAGGACTTAATTAACTACTTACTTTCTTACTTGAAAACACATTTAGGAAAAATAAATTTAAACAAATATCAGTACTCCATATAAAATTAGTAAATAAAGATATACAAAATATATAGAGAGTTTTTTGTTTCATTTATTTATTTTTTTAAGCTTTAATAAAGCTATAAATATGATTTTCATCCTTCTATCCTATGACCTTTAACAGAACAGAATGTTATTCCCTACGAATATTTTTATCTAGTGTTCTGATTGAAGCAAAAGGTTGTTGTGGTTTTCTCGTACAAGCCAACACTTTATACTAAAATAATGAAGTTGTTAGAGCGTAAGCTAGCGTCCTTCTGCGTTTGGTGGTGGTCGGAGGGCGCGTCTCGCGACACTTTCATTCGCGCAGGCTTCTACTGACCAGCATCGCTTTCCATCTTCAGTGCTGTCCACGGCGCTCCACAGCCAGCACGTGCACTAAACTATTTATTATGAATCAAATCTCGAATTGAAATAGTTTTGTGATCGACCTTAGTGTTGTATGCGAGTGATCAAGTGGATTTAACTAGTGGACTGTTGATAACAATTAACTACAATGATAGTGAGGTGAGTAATAGTTCTTTACAATATTTTTATTTTATTTTATTAAACTTTACATATATACTATATTACTAATATACAATATATTTAAGTAATATATATTGACAAATTATTAAAAATAAATTCAGCTATGGTAAAATACATTTTATGTATAGATACAATTATATTGTGACAACATTTCTTTCAAAATTTCATCTAATTTCTAAAAATTTGAAAACCGTGAAATTATCTATTACTTTTTTATTTAACACTAGCCTCTACCTACGTAGAATATGTACTTTGGGCTAATGCTAACACGCAGCGGAAGCTCTCAAGAGGAAAAAACGCCGATTTTGAAACATTCTTCGTTAGTACTCGGCTCCTATTGGTCTTAGCGTGATAATATATAGCCTATAACCTTCTTCGATAAATAAGCTATAACACAAATATATATATTTCAAATTGGACCAGTAGTGCCTGAGATTACCTCCTACAATGTTAGGAACACATAAACTTACAAACTTTGCCTTTTTATAATAATAATATACATTAACATTTCATTAAGTGATTAACACGCATATCGTTGAAATCTATTACATCTATTAATTTATTTGCTACGCGTTCAGCTACGACGACTATCGTAGCGAATATAAACTAAGCATTTAGCATCAAACAAAATAGGTTACTAGTTTATTCTTAACATCAAATTATTTTGTTCTATAAATGTCCACGTTATGTATTCTTTTTGATGCCATTGTGGCAAGGAAGTGAAAATTGAGGCCGGTCGAGAATGACCTATACCGGAAAAAAGTAACAGCGTTTGTGAAGAAAGTGTAACAGGTTTGCAGGGATAAAGTGAAACTGCATTCCATTATTTTTCCTTACAAAAATGTTATGAATAAATATTAAATTTCATAACACTACAGTCCGTTGTCGATATCGTGGTATATTTAATAATATTTTTCATAAATTTACATTTATGTCTCATTTATTTATGTTACATTATGTACGGAGTTCTTCTGATTATCGCCATTTTTTTAAAGTCAAACCAGCGATAAAGATCATATATTACCAATGTATATAATCTACACAAGTTATTTAAGTATATAATAGAGTACTTGTTAAATATTCAAGAATACAGTAAAGAATAAGTCGATTTTTATTTTAAAATTATTTTTACAAAAAAAATTAAATGTATCTACTTTATGTATGAACAATGAAATCCACTTACGGCATTCATTATCACGTATTTTAATATTCAGTAGAAAAGCGTTAGAATAAAGAAATAATTAATTACATAGTTTATTACATTTTATGAGGATTTTAATTAGATGTTGACGCAGATTCTTACAAATTATGTATTAAAATATCGTTTTTATATATATGCTAAACATAAATAACTAATACCGAAGATAATCTTATATCAAGCATATAGTAAACAAGTATAACAATAGAAAAGAAAATAAATTTTAAGCCAAGACGTTTTCATTAATCAATTTAAATATTATTCTTCCTACCTTTACTTTTACTAAGTAGGATCCATACATCATATATTCTTCTTATATGATCTTCTGTCAACAGTCATTACAGTATAATAATTAACCTTTTATACACATATCATTTTTGACGTAATTCATTCAATACTTCTTTGATATTCCTCTACTTCTGTATTCACTACCTTCGTAATCAACTATCATCTATTTATATGACCTTCATCCTTTCTAATGATATATCCTTAGCTATTTACTCATCGACTTCTCAGTACCAGAAGACTACTTTCATACATCGATTGAAATATAATACTTAGAAAGTGTTATTTATTCAATTGCTTGAGATGATAAAACAAACAATATAGTAATACTGGGTTACTAGATTCACCTTTGGTTTCATATGAATTCTTTTTAAACAGCGGTATTCAAAAATAAACCAGTGAAACCGATCCATGAATGTCGCATTGACGGCTGCGCTGCGTCGCGATCAAGATATATATAATTCTACAAGCACAAGTACCGTTATAAACATCGTACACTGCTTACTAGGATAATTTTTTTTATAATTATAAAAATATAAAGCGATTACAACAAAAATAATACTAAAATATTCTTCACTTTAATAACTATCGAGTTATAGAATTGATAAATAATAATAAACTGCATATTTTGTGAAGCAGAAGTTACTTTCCGCCAAAATATATTTTAAAGCTAAAGCTATGTACACACAACGAAATAATTATAATTTAAATTTAAACTTTACTAATACAATCGATTTCCTATTATTATTTTTACTGTACTTTTTTCCTCGACAAGTATTCTTAGTATGAGATTCGATTTTTTTTAAAAAACGACTTTAATTTCTTTTTAGTTGCAAGCCTATATAAAATCAGGTTTAACAAAATATAAATAAAAAAAGAAGTATGTCAATATTACCTAGTGAGTAAATATATTGTGCAAGTTTTTTTGGTAAATACATTTGTGTAAATTAAAAAATAAACATTACTGTAGGTCACAATGATTATAATTTTTGACCTAATCGCTCAGACACTAAGTAAATGGAATAAGCAGTGTACGTTACCTTCTCTCGGTTGAAAGCGAAAGCTCGGCTCTTCTGTGTGGACCACTTGAAAATAATATTCCACGAACTAGCTGTGTTAGTGAACAATGTGGTCGAAAGTAATAATAACTCATATTATATCTAGCTAATAATATATAAAACAACTTTGCTGGAATACCAGAATGTATTAATCATACAAGTTCAAAAGTTAAAAGTAATAATAGCTTAACTTTTATAGCGTGTTCAGACACCGCGTCGATGAATATAAATTCGGAACATATAATTAACCTTATTTATCGGAGAAGAAATACTTCACAACGTAACCATAATGCAGTGATGTTACTCCAATATGCTTTTTTTCGAACTGACTACGCTATTGGCCTTACTAGGCCTTCACAGCTTCACCGGACTACCCTCCAATATGCAAAATACGTCTGATAGCTGTACTATTAAGTTTAAAGAAAATTTATGTTTGATTAACCTTTAAATGCATGATGCCGTCCTATTTACTCTGAAAGAAATGTATTCGAGGATAAGGATTTAAACATTGGAAAAAAATACAGAAAACACCTGTAGATTTAAAGCTATACTTTTAAAGAATAAATACTTACATAAGCAACTTGATACGTTGTTTTAGCATCATCGTAGATACAGCCTGCGCAAATATAAGAAATATTTATAATTCGAAGAAGGGTTTAAATGTTTTTTTTTATATAGCGTACACTCAAAAGCACACGTTACGAATGTTTGTTATAGATAATATAAAATAATTATTAGGAATGATATATAAAATAATGATTAGGAAATGAAACATATTATCGATATAAACAATATTAGCACCTACCAAGTTCTAATGTAACTAATAGCTATTCGGGTGACCCCATAAAGACAAAATATGATTATTAAAATCTCTCAAGTCTTCTAAGAGAAAGCAAATTATGAACACTCGCAAATCGTGAATTTTTTTATAAATCAAAAAACGTGGTGACATTTATTTAAAAATAACCATGCAGATATCTCAGTCTTAATAATATTTACCGTTAACATATGTTTCCATATGTACGAAGAATGTTTTGTATTTCTATGTAGATAAGGTTATCTAATAGGTATCCTGGTTTACTTGATGCGCTGATCAATTAATGTCAATGAATGCCTAATTAAAGCAGTAATAGTAAGCATAGACCACGTACAGATGTCATCATCAAACAACATACCTTTGCCTGATTTAGCATTATACGCTAACACAAAAAAAAATCCATGTAAAAGAAGTACATTACAGATTTCCATATGTCACTACATTGTGAATGATGGCCACGTTTATAAAGTATCTCAATACAGTTAACAAATATGTATTATGTATTTATATTATTATTATTTATTTTAACTAAAAAATAAAAGTTCGACAATACCTCAATCTAATGTGATAAATTATCAAATGTTACAGCCAGAAAAAAACAAAGAACCACTTATTTAATGACAATTTAACTTAAAATTTTAAAAAGAAAATTTCATCTTTACCACTTTTAATATTTATTTAAACGAATTATTCCACGTTTTAAAATGCGAAAATCAAGTTCGGCTTTCTCTTTCTTATTTTTCATATATAGCAGTTCTTTTTTGTATTATAGATCCTATTCTCATCTTTAATTTTATCAATCAAATATCTAATAAATTGTGAAAGAATTTAAGCCTTCTAATTTTGTTCAAGATCATTTCTAGTGAATTAATTATAGATGCAAGTTTTTTGCAATGCGCAGTATTTGTTATAAGATTAAGAAACTGTTCTGATCTTCATTATATTCAATGTAAATCAATATTACCCAATGGCAAACATTCTTGTCATGTTTTATGTGCGTAACGTAAAATTACGAAAAACTTAAATAACTCAAACAACATCCACGACCAGCATTAATATAAGACTTCTTTAACTCCATAAAGCAAGACCGATGAACATGTTGCACGAATTTTAATTGAGTAAAAGTATACATTTTTATATCACTGCCAAGTTCTTAATCATTGTAATATAATAAAAAACGTAACGTCGTGAAATGACTCAAAACATTAATAGGGCCAGGGAATTAATAAAATGATATTTATTATTTCAACAATATCGTTGCAATAACTATATAAATGGACATGGCGCAAAAGTTAACTTTCAAAGGATATGGATGTACGTAACTTAAAAATTCTGATAACATAAAAAGATATCAAACATTTACAAATATCGATTTAGTGGGAAGAATGAGCGGATAGGTGGCGCTTAAAGCAAATATAAAAGTTACGTGTGACGAATGTATTTGCTCCCAAACGACAAATTACGCGCTTTACATACTAAATTTCAGAATTAACTATGTAATTCAACATTTAAAGTAACAAGAAAAATATTGAATGAGTAAATAAATAAATTCAACGACTTAATTAATTAAAGTTTCTTGTCGTTATACTAGTAATCGAGCAAGATAATTACTCAGATCACAGTGAATGGCGACAAGGCGATTATGTAACTATCATAATCTCGGACGCGGCGCATCCCACCGATCTGACCATTTGCGCAATACGTTCACTATTAATGTAACATTTTGTGTGAGAAAAGTATGCTATTGATATTAAATATCTTGCAATCACGTGTATTAATAATTCAATGATTTTGTTGTAATAAGTATTTTTGATTTTATAAGAATACCACGTTTGTTCGCGTCAAGTACAAAATATAATATTATGTAAAATCAGTGCTAATGAAAATTACTTTAGACCTACTATTGGAAAAAATTATATATTAAGAATATCATAATTCAAAAAACTGAAACAAATTAAATTAATATTTAGGGAATTATTTGAAACTAAATTATGAACAACTCACTAGAAGTAATTACTTAAATCACTTAATTTTTCGAAATAAAAAGAATATTTTTCACGTTCAATACAATTATACCATATCATTAAATTATTATTTAGTCAGATAATTTGGTTCCCATAACGTAACCACAGCGAGGCTGCACGCAAAAACCGATCTCCGGTCAGTGGGCCAAATGATACAACTTTTATTCAAATTACGTAACTAAGTACTTACGCGTAGACGCTAAAATTGTTCAGACGCTGTCAAATCAGATATAGGTACATGATTTTAGATAAATGTATGCAATACTATTACTTTCTAATATTCACATATTGCCATCAAAGTCAAAATCTATCGGCGAGCATCTCCTTATATATACTACCAGCCTCTGACCACGACTTCGTTCGCGTGGAATAGTTGCTTTGGGCTAACGCTATCATGCAGTGGAAGCTTTCAAGAAAAAAAAATCCGATTTTGAAACATTCTTCATTGGTGCTCCGCTCATATTGATCTTAGCGTGATGATATATAGCCTATAACCCTTCCTCGATAAATGGGTTATATAACGCTAATACTAATAATATAATTTTTCAACTCGGACCAGTAGTTCCTGAGGTACCCCCTACAATGTCACAAACTCATAATGTCATAAACTCACAAACTTTGCCTCTTTATAATATTAGTATCGATACAACCGCACTGGAGTACCAGCGTTATAACCACTAAGGTATTTTCAAATGCATAGCCGCTTGCTTAATAAATAATTAAACTTTATTCAATTATCTACAAACGTAATCTAGTCAAAGTAGGTGTTACATGTAATCCAAAAAAATATATAACTTACCATATATACTCAAGTAAAAATTACTTCAGTATAAACTTTAAAAATAGTCTTTAAAAAATATAATACATTTTAAAACAAATAGTACAGACGAAATACCTATTACTTTTTTATATGCAC
>JACEII010000021.1:6788749-6805400 GCA_014332785.1 Antheraea mylitta | reverse complement strand
GTTACTTGTGTTTATAATATTATACTTCATTAAAATCCAACTCAATTACTTTGCTTGTACACAAATATGTGATTTTTTTTATATCGTAGGAGGTAAACGAACACCTGATGTTAAGTGATCACCACCGTCAATAGACACCTGCAACACCAAGGAAGTCGCAAGTGCGTTGCCAGCCTGTGTTGGAGGAAGATGGGAGTGGGGGGAGGAAGGTAAAAAGAGAGGGGGAAGGTGAAGAGAGTTGGGCCTCTGGCGCTCTCACTCACCGAACGAAACGGAACAATGCAAGCACTGTTACTTCACGTCGGTCTTCTGCGAGAGGGTGGTACTACCCTGGTCGAGCCGACCCATTCATGCTGATATCAGTAATAGCTTCAGCGTGGCTCTACCACTACAAAAGATGACATATTGATGTGCCTATGGTCACCTTTTAATTACAAATAATTTAATACAATTATAATGTCGTATTACACAAAAAACATTCAATTATCCACATATGTCATCATAACCTAATCAGCATTTCCCAAAGTATGAGTTTCAAGCAAATATTGAAAGGGCGGTGCAAAATAGGATGATGGGAACGCTCCGGCTAACAAATTTCTTGAACAGATCTTCATTTATATAGTTATACCTCCTTTTTTCTTCACGAAAACCAATAGGCGACCCTCGAATTTGGGTGAGACTCTCCAGTCAATTTTAGGAGAGTCGCGGCTCAGTATTTTGACCTCAGTCGGCGTTTACCCACAATTTCGTCTAATGTTGGATGACGATGTGATCTAATATCGTAAACATGCTAAACTATAGCTGACCGTGAGACTGGGTCTCATATGCAGATGCCGGAATGTGTCAATAGATGCTTGGTGACAGATTGAAAATGATTTTAGGATGATAGCCAGCTAGGCGGACTTAGAAACTATACCACTATGCAACTGCACAGTACACATACAACAACCAAATTATATTAATTCCTAGAATTTATAACCTTATTTGTACCTTTTAATATTTTGAATATAGTGGTACTAACTATTCATTTCAGTTAACCTGCCCATCGATCACCGACCAATTCAATGAACTTGAGAAATAACAATGACACATATCGAGTATGACAGCTAACATTATGTTATTCATTATTTCGTTCGAATCTTAATGTATACTGATAAAATCACGTGATATAGCGTTCAGATATGTTATCTCCATACATTTTTCCGTTTTCTATTTGCGTTAGTGATTGTAGATAAGCAACTTGTTTAGGCCCCCTGCTTAGTCTTTGCCCGCAGCTTCGCTTATATTAATGGAGATTTTTTGTAACCCTTGCCAACAATACTTTTTTCTATATGAAAGGTAGCCTTAGTCCTCTTTTGTACATATGCAATATGTCATAAAGATCAGTTGAGTAGGTAAGGTATGAAAATGTGATAAACAAACAAACCAGCACATATTCACATTTATAATATTAGTTAAGACTAGGATTCGACAAGAATGTTATATTTTACATTGCAACTTTACTAAAATTCTCATTGAATCGGTAGATACTTATGCTAAAATATGAAGGTAATAATAAAATGTACACTACCTAAAAATAACCCACAAATATTATGTAAGCGCTGATATATACCTATTAATTCTGCAAAAGGCCTTAGACGTGGTTTGATTGATAATATCCTCGTTTGTCTGACAGACGGTCTACGTTTAAACACCTTTCACACGGGTATCCAAACTTGCTTACATAAATGTTTAAGCATTAGCAGAAAAATGTAATAGATCTGGTTTCTTCATATCATACCGACGTAAGATGGTAATTAGATAATTAAAAGAAATAAAAGTAGATTAATAGTTTTAATCGAATGCACCAAATAATAATTAAAACAGAATTTTAATTTTGTTAAAATGAGCAATTTGGTTAATTTTCGCGCAATTTTTATTCCTATATTTAGGGTGAAGTGTTAAATAAGTATAATATATTATGTGTGCATGTACCCTTAGAGCACGACGCTTTGGCAGGCATCCTGGCAGGGTCACCATGTAAGTTGGGGGTTGGTGTGATTCAAATAATAAACGACCGTACTATAAGGAAGCTGTTTAACGACTGTTCATACATAAGCGTCGTGCTCTAAGGGTACATGCATACATAACATATTATACTTATTCTAACACTTCAAGGGAAATCACTAATACAAATTATACTTACGTATTGCTGCATAAAATAATACTTAACATCTTACCCTTATCCCATGTAAGTGAAGTCGGCACAGCATGATTTCTTCTTTTAATTACATTCTCCTCTTTCAGCTGTCATCTCACTGTTCACGCCGTTTACATATCTATAATTTTTTATAAAATCCATACGTAGCTTCTTCAGTTTTCTTCTAGTCGTGTATCATGTAATATGAAATTTAACACTTTTCGTCTTATATGACATTAATATAACATTGTATTTACAAAATTCACAATATATTTCAGATTCTAACAAGAGAATAGCTAGAAATGAAAAATGGGATATCTTTTGCCGCGCACAAAACAATAATAAATTTAAATTAATTCAAATGTACATATGAGACATACGGTGTTATTACAAAAAAGTTAAATGCGTATTGAATACTTGCTTTAAAAAGATAAAGGTTACGTTTAAAATGCACCGCCCTCGCTGAATGTTCGCCATCTTCCTCTTTTATCTCCATTTGGTTAGGTTAGGTTAAACTTGCGAAAAAGGATAACACGAACTGACCTCTGGCGAACGCGGTGCATTTAATATTAAATTAAGCAGGTATGTATGTAACTTTTATTTAACACCGATTGTATTTAATTATAGGTTTATCTTGTGTTTAATTTACTAATTATAGCAATATGTATACGTTTTTGTTTGGAAACAATAAGCACTAATTTAGCAAGTATTACACTCAGTTCCTAGTACTAATCTAATTGGGACTTCCAAGTGCCGCTCTTAATTAAAAATACAAAATTAAATGGAATTTCAAATGTCTATGTATGACGCAATTTCTAAAATGGGATTGCTTTGTTTATTTTGAAATGTGTGATGTGGTTTTTGAGGTTAGTAACACACGAACAACTTAACATTACTGATATTTACTGTATGACACAACAAAGCTAATTAAAATTCATTCTATTCACCAATTCGCTTAAAGTGCATATTAACATATGAACTTACATTTTATAAATTATCTTTTTCAAGTGATTGAGAAATACGGTATTTTTTACTGAGTACAGAATGTTCTTTGGGAATGTTAAAACAGAGAATTAATTGATCGCCTTCTTAGGTCTATCCGTTATCTAGTTTAAACGAATGTTGTAATTAAACTTCGAATGGTTAAAGCAAATCTTTGTATCATTTATGTATTTTTAAGTTATTTTAGAACACACTAATATGTTCAACTTTGTTACATTTTACATATGAATATTAAGATGGCAGTTAATTTAGTAAACGTTGCTTTGACGTTGTCTAATCTAAGTATAATATTTTGCACGTACAAGGACAATAGGTATTCTTTAAAACTCTGCAAAATAAAGAAATCATTCTCACCCTTCTACAGTTTGCCATAACCATGATATAGCAGTGCCTAGATGTATATTTTGTAATTAGTATTATGTATCTAGAAAACCACAAACGTAACTCATAAATGTGTGAAGCCAAAGTGCGACTAGTTTAACCATGTCCGTCATATGTCGGAGGATGTTCAAACCAAAATAAGCAAAGATTGGTTTCCGCATCTCGTAAAAGGACATCGCGGCATACCAAAGCAGAGATGGTAAGATGAACTCGATGCATTCCTTGGGAACTGGCTCGTAAAGGTCAAGTACCCAGTATCCGAAGGTATTCACGGTGGAGAGAGATCTTTACCTAGCAATCATATAAGCTAAATTATATTTAAAAAAATATGTATTCAACTAGCCGCCCCATGAAGTTACACTCACGCTATAGGTTCGACTGAAATTTCATACAAATGATAGCTTATAACATTCTAGAACAATATAGTATCTCGCTAGTGAAAGTTTTTTTTTATCATAGGAGGCAAACGAACAAGTAGGTCACCTCAAGTTAAAGGATCACCACCGTCCATAGACACTCGCAACACCAGGGGAGTCGCAAGTGTGTTGCCAGCCTGTGTTTTGGGGGAGGGAGAGGGGACCGAACGGAACGTAACAATGCAAGCACTGTTACTTTATATCGGTTTTCTGTGGGTCGGGTGGTACTACTCCGAGCGAACCGATCCATTCATACTGAAACCAGTTACAGCTTCAGCGTGGCTCTACCACCTACAAAAATATTTAGAAAAATATTTTCATAATCGAAGAAGTAATTCCATAAATTATGTCTTACGTTAGAACTCGCAAACTCTATTATTTCATTATTTAAGTACAGACAAAAAAAAAAACTACACATTTATTCATTTTCTATGGTATAATTTAAATCGTGCAATAGATAATATTTAACTGCCTGCGATAGCTTACAGATTATTCGTGGCACCTAATAACAAGGTTGTTTAAAAGTTTACTTGCGAAATCTAGATTGGCATCGGTGCGTACTCCAATTGATAATGATTATAGAGCACCACCTTGGTATTTAGAATGCCAAACAACACCCTGTATTTGTAGCTAATAATGGTTTGAAATGCAAAAATTGCGCATAATATATCCAATAGGACGAATAAAGCTCGACAGCCAAAATTTTGGCTGAAACATATACACACATTATATTGTATACACATTAGGGTGTTTAAAAAAAAAAAAATTTTTCCTCGGACCACGCTCAAAAGTTTCGTTTTAATGTCAAAATAGGCCTCTGAAAATATGAGCCCTTAATATTTAGGTTGTCCGCATCGCACTTTTCGATTTCCCATAAGAATAACACAGGAAAAAAGTTTTTTTTTCTTTTGATTTATATAACTAATAAACGATATATTTTATTGCAATATCCATTCATTATTTTTGTAGAGAATTAAACGCTCTACAAAAAAGGTCTGAACTCAATTTTTGATAAATCAACTCAGTCAAATGTTATTCAAGATTAAAATTTAACTTACCCTCAATTCAGCTGTTTTTTTATAATACTCTCAAATTTATAAGTTTACGGATTTCAAAACAAACGAAAAGTTTATTTCTAAGTTCTTAGAGTTAAAAAAAAATACAACTATTATCTTTCGTTCTCGAATATTGCTGTAATTTTATTGGAAAAATATTTTTATATAATTTGCGCTTGAAAATAGCTGAAATTTTATGTATGTTTTGAAAAGTTATCAGTGTTTTTAAGTTTTTATTGCTTATAACAAACAATTCAGAAATATATTACTTTTATTTAATTTGAAAATTTTTTATCTAAAAATAATTTTTATACATTTGCATTAAATTGATCTTGCTGTAGAGTTGTCTTATTATAATTAGGATATCTCAGCCGATGTTCGCGAACTACTCGCAATAAGTATTGCAGTTGTTCTTCACCTTTTGTGAGGCAGTTGTTGTATTCCTCAGTCAAAGCGACCCCTCGTTCAGCTACGTCATTTGTCACTTTTAAGGTATTAAAATGTTCTAAACATTCCTTATATAAATTATTACAGCACCATGTTGAAACATCATCTTCCAAAAAATCGCATGGCAAATCGAATTTGCTGAACAGCTCTACGGAATTTTTGGAGAAAGTCACTCAAATCTTTTTGCAATAAAGATTAACAGTTTTCAGAACTCTAATTTATATTTTGTAAAATGTTTTGGTTTCAGTTTTTCTAAAAACATAATATTCTGCCAAATCAGTCAATATAAAACAGCTGAATTGAGGGTAAGGTAAGGATTCGAACTGGGGATAGACAGATTTTGGAAACAACCGATTTCCATCTGAGCTATTTTTGTTTTAACAGCGGCGGCGAAATGTATCTATTCTAGCTATATTTTTAATTGCTTGAAAACTCAAACAAAAAAGTTGTCTATTAATGAAATCTAGCTAGATTGATTTATCGTCCCCGAAACCACCAACATACCAAGTTTCATAGAAATCGCACTTGCCGTTTCCGACATCCTGAATATTTAGAAATATACAAGAATTGCTAGTTTAAAGGTACTTTATTTAGATTCGATATAATGAAAATGCAGTTCCCTTGAGACTCAATCACAGTAAAACTATGAAACGTATCAGCATATAGGAACATTCGATGCGGAATTTATCTTCGATTGTTCTAAACAACTTATTTTGGTCAATTGACCCTTGGCCACTTTTTAAATGATCAATAAAATGGGCAAGTATTTACCTCCAATACTATATATTTTATAATAAACACAATCTGAGAAAAATACAGTCACGAGAATTCAGAAGTTATTGTTACGACGATCTGCGAAACACGAAGAAGACTTCTACACACAGGCTGATTCCGAAACCCGAGACACCATATGGAAAATCATTATATCGGGTCCAACCACCTGGCGGATTTGTCGGGATACAGTGAGATCAATAAAACTTACAGGACAGGAGATTGATCCTAATTTTCTAGTCAATTTTACTGATTTGCTGTACTGCACTTACTACCAAGCATATTTTTGTGTTTCATCTATATTTTACAAATTTTTTACAGATCCGATTTAAATTACAAGTAGTCTCTTTCGGCCAATTTTTAGATGAATATGTACTAGAAATAGTATTACGGATTTTATGTGTATATTAAGTGTATTGTATAGGCGTATTCAATATGGGTGCATAATATAGAAATATAATATAACATTCAACATGAACAAAAAAATAACAAAACAAAAAATATTTTACTTTATTAAAAATATGAATTTATTGTAGTAAAACTTATTTAGGCGCGACTAGGAGGTAAATGGACGACAATGAAACGGAAGTTCGTTATAGCAATATGGCGTCACGTTTCTGTACCATCCGGTATTTGAATATTTTTGATTTTGTCAATAAATAGCTTATAAATTTGAAAAAGAAATTAATAAAAATATTAAGTTGAATAATAATAAAAATCATACAATAAAATAATTTAGTATATATGGGCGCGCGACCGTGCTGCCATCTGGTTTTAATGTAAGTAACAAATTAAATCAAAGCTTCATTATCTGTAGTGCCATAATTTGTGTTAATTCGGAACTTAAATAACATGTTTTACTTCAACCGCGTGGGACAGTTACATGCACTATTTTTTTTTAAATACTTTATATTTTACAAACTATTCTATAATATAGGTAGAGTACCAATGTACTGCAGTAATTTTCCAAAAAAAAAAAGTTAACTCCGTAAGTTAATACCGTTTTTACATCAGAAAAAAACTGATCCCCTCTATTTTTTTCTCTTTCTGGCTTTTTTTCGAGCTGTGTTACATTTTTGGTGAGCCGGGCTTTAACACCTTCACCTCGCTTGCTCGTCTCGAAAGTTCCGCGGTGCTTTGTTATAGCTTTCAATAAAGAAAGCTGGAAAACTCTGGAAGAAATCCTTATTCGAATGATTTCTAGAAGCCCATTGTTCTGGTACCCACTATTGATGAACCAACACCGTCGTTTATTTGTGACAAAGAGTTCGTATGTAATAATATAAAAAAGCATAGTGTATGAAAAGGATGTTTTTCTCTACCAGTCGAATGACTACCGGAATTAGATGAAATGAGAGAAAGGACCACTGTTTCCCTGTTACTTATTTAATATTTGTTTCCAGGGCGCTACTCTTGGCGCTGTCGTGTACACGCATCACGGCGTTGTCTCCGCTATCGCTAGGTAGCGATGACAGTGACTGCGCACTGTATCTCACTGGACCAGGTCGCAGCTCGGCCTACGATTACAGCATCAACTTACTTAAGGGCAACTTGTGAGTATCACTCAAGATCTCTCATTATTTTAAGAACAAACCGGTACGGATTGTTACAAAAATGTCAACCATATAAGGTCATAGAGAGAGGTTTAAACAATAATAACCATTCCACGATCTTGCCTTAAAAGTCGTGGCCTTGTAACAAAATTGTAACGATAACTGAAATGATAGCTTTATACATACCGAATAGCTTTGAAAGTAGCATACGTCATTTACCCGATTGTGTAATGCGTGCGTTCGCTATACACATTTATTTGTGTACTTTATCTAATAAATGAATAGAAATATATCGCTCTTGTCTTTCAAGCACATTGCCCTAAATAACCAGATTAGACCCTCCTCGGCATCGAATCAAGCCTAGGACCGTTCCCTCGGCGTGGAACCCTTGAGTGCGCTGCTCGCGTGATACAGTGACACAAAATTTTACATCACTGCAATAACATTACACACATCATCCCCACACACGTGCACGCATACACGCTTACACATGAAAGTAGAAGGATTTTGTTTCTTTCCCTTATCGAACTGAAATAGTTTAGAAAATTATCCTATGCGAAATATATATAAGAGTCGTTGAGGTATGCTATATCCTTGGTACACATATGTGTTCCAACACCTCATATATGTATGAATAGTTAGCTTAGGTCAGCTCAGATAGGTCGCGATTTGCACTTATCAGGCAACAGCCCAAGCCGAGGCGTGCTGGCACCCTTGAGATAATGGTCAAATAAGTCAAATAATGGCTAAGTGCCCTAAGCGCTCGCCTAAGTAATCTTTTGAAGCAATTTAAACCTTGATAGGTCAACAGAGTAGTCAGTTCGAGAAAAAAAAAACGCCCTAAATAATTCTCTCATACAATACAGAGAGGCAAGTATAGTCAAAATGAAAACATGTTGCCGACTCTACTTAAATGGGATAAAAGGGTAAGAACAAGACGATGATGACAAGAAAGCTTAGCCTAATTGTGAATAATGACACAGAGTAGAAGATATGTATTACTTATTGATAGAATATGTTCAGAACAATGCAGAAGTATAGGTTCTAGTTTAATATACAAATTGATTCCCAGTTATATTAAATCGAATCTGCGAAATGGCCAAAGTTCCAAAAAAAGTTAGTATAACTATATGTTATTTTTGACAATTCTGTATATTATTATTGTAAAACATATAGTCTTTATTATCCAACTGTCTTAAAAAATAATAAATATAATATTATGTTTTTAGAATGTATATATGTATCCATTTCTTTAGTACACTTGAACGGCTTCATATATTGTAATATATATTTAATATGACGTGTGTGAATAAATTACAGAAGAAAGTTAAAAATATTATTCTTTATTCATCAATCAACTACCTCATTCAAAAAACTTCAGTGTTTTTGCAGTTGGATATTTTTCTATTTCATAGATTTCAGGGAGAATATATATTAGATATTATTTAAATATATGTATGCTTTTTAAAATAATTCGTAATATATACGATGTATTTACCTTTAATCCACATGATTTATTTTGTTTAACGAGGATTCCCGTATCATTAATAACGTTTACAATTCGATACATTTTACGCAGTCTCGAAAATCAATTGACCGCGAGCGCAAAAATATTTTTTTAAAGTAGTTAATTAAAATAATGCAGATAATTAATTCTTCGGTAATAAAAACACAATTACGATTCACTCTTAACTGACATGGAAGGCCACAAATAAAAATGTGGTACAGCAAATACCACGCATGACATGCACGCGGCCTCCAAATGGAACGACCCTGTGCGCTATGCTCAGCTGTCTCCCAATGTCACGGAACGCTGGCGTGAACGCGGGATAGCAATTAAGCTCTTTCACACTGTGGTTATTGCATCATATACGATATTACGACCACGACCTCGGGGTATACTTTTTTTTTAATGTATTTCAATTATATATTTATTCTTGACTACAATGATTAAATATTTTAATATTCTTACTTTGTATTATACCGTAAAAGAGACATTGTGAAAGTCGAGAAGAATTCAACATATAAATTTGTATATATAATTAACCTCGATTATACAATGAAAATGAATAGATAAAAGTGAAACACTCATAATATAAAGCAATGTTATATAATAATCTATGCATATATTATCAGAGTCAATAGATCATTGGTGTTTTGTTTGTTTGAACGCACCCATCCTTGGACTATTAGTTTGATTTGAGAAAGTCTTTTTCCACCGTATCCACTATTTAAAAGGAGGATTATAGCCTATTTGACATCACAATATAACCCTTAGGAAACCTAGTATTCGGGTTTTTGATGTGAAATCTCTATAGGCGCACCCTAAAACAAATTTTAGCTTGGAGACGTGGCGACGAAAATCACAAACTTTGCACTATTAACGAAATACTCAAAAAACATTTGCAGTCCTATCTTTAGAAACTATAAGATTCAAATTGTGTTGTTGGCCACTCCTTACACTAGTGTTAGGCGGCCCGTGCCGACGATCTAGCGCCCTTTGATAACTGCCGCCAAAAACACCGCGCCTGCGCCTAATTGAATTCCTGTATTTAATAAGAGTTAATATCTATATAATAAAATAAATAAAAAGTCATTATTTTATGGAACAGATTTTGTAATGCTTTATCTTTTCACTATGCCATAGCTGATACCTGTTGTAATCTGTTCTTTTAGATTATACATTATACAAAGCAATTTGGATGTATTACATCTTCCAGGCGTCCTGTGACGGCTCAATTTTGTGTTACTTTACTCAAGCTTATGAAGATTAACTGTCTTTTACTCAACAAATATAGTAATTACTGAATCAATCTGCAGTCGTTATTATTAGCATAAGTTAATACTATAGGTATAGCTGGAACAAAAATCATTATCTGCTTTCTCTTTCCATTTAAATGAAAACAATAAAAACACGTGACATTTATATATTTAAGTTGGGCAGTACATTCTGAAAACAACTCAGCAACAAAAAATGTGTATGTAACCAATTAGAACCTGCTCTCAAACAAAGAACATTTAGAAATAGAAAGGCATATCATATTTTGTCACTGTGGTCTCTATGACCTTCTTAATGGCTATTAATACCGTTATACACTCAATAACTTTTAACTGATTACGGGAATTGAAGTATGTGTATAAGTGTAACCCATTTCTTTTCTTATTTTGTCAATTTCACTTTGTTACGTGAAATGATGTCAATAGTCAGTTGACCTTCATAGGTAGGGTTGCCAACCGTACTACAATATATAGTATTGTACTATATTTTGGGTCGGTGTACTGTTGAAGAAATATATAGTACGCAAAAATATTATATTTTCAACACCGAGCGAAATCTAACAAACAAATATTTGTTTTTAAAAATAATTAACGCGCCCTTTCATTAAATTTTGCGTGAGGCGAGTTCGCGTAACTGATTCCGGACTCCGAACGCATCTACAATCTTTTATTTTTTACTCCCACTGATCTTTGTTCTCTATACTAACTGGAAGCGCTGGCAACACGTCAAAATTGTCAACCCTATTCATAGGGCTCTGTGCTTGCTTGTACTCTATTTAGTGACGATAGGTCAGTGGTAGCGTGTTTAGACATCGTGTCGGCCAAAGTAGATTCCAATATCTTATTGAACTGGAATTTCGGTGAAGAATAATATCGTGATGAAACCATAATGAAGTTTAGGTTTAGGTTTAGCATCTAACCATCTTAAACACATCGACCAGTTTTGAATGTTGTAGAGCCACGCTGAAGCAATAACTGGTTACAGCATGAATGGGTCGGCTCGCCCCTGGTACTACCACCCGGCACATAGAAACACCGAAGTGAAATACCAGTGCTTGTATTGTTGCGTTGCGTTTGCTCAGTGAGAGCGCCGGAGGCCCACCTCCCCTCTCCTTTCCTCTCCCCTCACCATTTCCCTTTTTCCCCCATTCCTCCAAAACAGAGGCTGGCAACGCACTTGCGATTCTCCAGGTGTTGCTAGTGTCTATGGACGGCGGTGATCACTTAACATCAGGTGACCCGTCTCTTCGTTTGCCTCTTATGATACAAAAAAAATATCGGAGCTTAAACCTTGCAAGAAATGATTTTTAACAAATGAACAGTGAAGTGCTATGGAAATATAGCGAAAATATCAATATATGTTATGCTCTTAAAAATGACACCATGATTAGATTTACTCTGAGTACAAACACGAAATAACTAATATTCCGTTAATCTACAGTCACACGAAGTAGTACTAAAGATGACATGTCTGGCGGGTCAAAAGACCTTTCATTTCCAATGCTTAATATACATTCACAAACCACATTCACTTTTACAACCTTTAATACGTTCACCGTGCAGTTAATTCGTTATACATCTTCGGTTACCTCTTCCGACAGGCTTTGACCCCTTATGTATGGGTTTATTTATATATTTCTTATACCTTATTGCATAACGAACACGATCATTAAAGCTACCTACAATATAGCTATAGTATAAATATTTATAGTTGTCGACAGAATATGACAATTAATAATTAGAATATGGAACGCAATTGATGGTAAAACTGTTGTAGTGATAGCCTTTTGGTGTATAGAGTCTCGGTCTCCAACAATCAAGAGCCTCGCAGGGTAATAATTTTAATTATATTTATATAAATTAGTTTCTCAGTCGAATACAACCATATCTCAAATAGAAAAAAAAATCCATTATTAATTTTCGAGAAATATTCGTTATTTATTTTATTTGCTAACTAGCCTCTGCCCGCGACTTCGTTCGCGTAGAATATTTACTTTGGACTAATGCTAACACGCAGCAGAAGCTCTCAAGAGGAAAAAATCCGATTATAAAATATTCTTCATTGGCGCTTCGCTCCTATTAGTCTTAGCGTAATGATATATAGCCTATAACCATCCTCGATTAATAAGCTAATAACACTAAAATAATTTTTCAATTCGGTATAGTAGTCACTGAGATTACCCCCTACAACGTCACAAACTTTACCTTTTTATAATATTAGTAGGTATAGAATATAGATTATGAAATAATGTCGAATTTCTAAAACTGCAGTTTGTTCCTTTTTTATTCTAAGTTTAACTGCGACAGATAACCTACTTTGAGAAGAAGTAATCCATAATAATAATTATAGTTTGCTGGTGGAATGATCCGTTTAAAACCTTATATTTTTGCTAACTCACAAGTAGAGTTTTCTTTAATCATGATTCCGGGTAAAGGCAAAACTGGATTTAACGTGATTTCTAATATTCTGATGCGTGGGTCTATAGACACTGATGTGTTGATTGTTCACCTAACGGTCAACGCTCTTTATGGTAAATCAGTGGAACGACCTTCTTCCAAGCGGTTTGTTTAACACAAACAAAGGTGAAGTCACATATGACCAACATATATTACTTCGCGTCGATGCCACTACCTAGATATTGACTATATTGCTTCTTATCTATAAATACATATATATAAATTGATGTGTGTTTTTAACTGGGTTAATATTCGAAACGGTTAAACCGAATTTGACAAAATGTTTACTGGGCTGTAGAGTACTTTTGCGAGCTACATAACAACATCCATTTTCACAGGATATAATCAATATTGCTAAAATTAAAAATATAAAATTAGTAAAATGCAGCTCACAATTAAAAGAAAAAAAGGTAGCTCTCGTGAGACACCAACACAAGAACGAGGTTGCTAGTATCTTCTTATATAAATGAAATGGTAGAGGTCGGCGACTGTCCGCGCATAACTCAAAAATTATTGGATAGATTTCAATCAATATTTTTAATTTTACTTCCTAGACATTTGGACCTTAGTAAAAAAATTACGGAGTTATTAAAATTGTAAGAAACTACGATTTTTACTAGACGCGGGTATCAGCTAGTAATTAATGCAAGTTTTTGGCTATAGTGTATTTAGTGTTAGTTTAATGCAATGTTATATTAAGAAATATTATTTTTAATCTATACTAATATATAAAGCTGAATAGTTTGTTTGTTTGTATGGTTAAACACGCTATTCTCAAGAACTACCGGTCTAATTTGAATTTTTTTTTCGATATTAGATAACTCATTTATCGAGGAAGGTTCTAGGCTACATATTATTACGTTAAACCCAATAGGAGCGGAGCACTAATGAATAATGTTTCAAAATCGAGCTGTAAGTGAGCAGTAAGGGTGGTATATACCTAATAGTTTATAGTTCCAGGTATGTGGCTGATGATAAATCCCTTCCCATTCGACACACTGTTTGTATTCATATATCTAACGTACACGTTCATGTTACAGTAGATGATGTGCGTGTCGTACTTACAAACATTTTTGAAAGAGTATTTCTCTAATTTACACATCTACTCACAATTTTACATTTATTTAATTAAAAAAAACGCTTACAAAGCCGCGGGTAACAGTTAGTATACTTAGAATCCTTTAGAAAACACGTTCCTTATATTTTCTTATAAGGTCAATAACCACACTGATAAAGTAGTTCATCAAAGAAAAGATTTACATGTACAGGATATTACCAAAATGCAAATTCTATAATTACAACACAAAAGAGCAATTAAAACAGCAACATATATGTGTAGCCCACAATGGTTTTAGTAATAGTCTTTTGCGAAAGCGGTCGTGAGAAATGAACTCTCACACCGATCGGGCAAGATACATCTGCATGAGAACGGACTGATGTGCCAAAAAATTTGCAACAACGTCTGTAACACAATACATTCGGTTCCGGTAGTAGATATGTTTAAAAAATATTAAGCTTTGCCCCTGTTCTCATGATTCCATTGTATACTAGGAACCATCAGCGATTTCGTCCAGGCTATATATGAAAAAAATAGATAACAATGATATATAGTCTAACACAGTACAGCATTAAAACCTTTTTGAAGAGCACACCTATTCTAATTTTGACGACGGTTGGCAAAACGATGATATTTAAACAATAGTTGGTAAAACCTCTTTTTTCTGTAAATTTTATGGTAATAAATGAGAAAATCCTGTTCTTCACTTTTAATATGTCAATTTAATATAAGTACCTGGGCGACCGAGCCTAGCTCGGTTCTTTAAAAAGCATTTTTAAATTAAAATAAACAGTTAGGTTTGCCTTACAAAATTAATTTTTTTTTTCTACAAAAAAAAATAAAAATGAAAAATATATCTCTTTTGCCGTCACTCGGAGATGGCGGCGAAATTTACCTTTATATTTTAGATGTATTTTTCAATGCCTGAAAACTCAGTCAAAAAAGTTTTCCATGAATAAAATCTAGCTAGTTCCATTTATCGTCCCCGAAACTACCTACATACTAAGTTACACAGAAATAGATGACGCCGATACAGAGATGCTAGATATATAAAAATATAAAAGAATTGCTAATTATAGTTATTATATTATATTTCTAAAAATTAAATGCGTCACAAAATAGTCTATATAGATAAACATGAATTGTCGTCAATAGAATGTATGTAAGTCCATCAATTTAGAACAGTTGTACTTAGTTGGGCGTTTTTTTTTTGTTTTGTAATTGTCATGCCAAGATTTTTTTGATAGATGTTTGAAGAATCCTAAATAAAATTAAAAAATCTGGATTTCAAAATCTCGTTTAAAAAATAGGTGAGTGAGTGAAAAAGTAAACATACCTTAGAAAACATTAACATAATTTACAGATTCACTAATGTTCACTTAACTGTTGTTCAATTTATTGAATTACATAGTCGTAATGTTAAAAAAAAAAATCGTCTCATTTTGTTTGTTAATACATATTATGTTAAGACCAGGGTTGGCAGCTTGTATGTAAATAAAATCAACTTTTAAAATATTCCATAAGCTTCTGTAACAATACATTACGTATACAAATGTATTTTAAAAAGATACGTTGATTAATATTTAGAAATTCATAAAACATAAAAAATACAATGAAAGTTTTCCTACTCATACAAATATCTAATGCGTAACTATTTCGCAGTTTGACCAACGTTTTTTTATGGTTTATTTATTCAAATTCACACAGTCATGTGACTATTCAACCGGAACAGAAAGGAAACGCTGTTAATTTATTATTTATAACTATTTAAAATATAGAAAACGATTATAATAATGTGTGTATGGAGAACTTTAATTATGCGTATAATTATTACAAAAATGTAGAAAATTTTTACGTTAACCTGATTTCCGCTGAGATATAATCATTAATTAGCAATGGTTATAAATTGCGTAACTACTATTTATTCTATAAGAGTGTCCGAGTTCATCTGATTTACATTCAACTTTTTAATATTTTAATTATATAAGAAATCATGCATACAAAATACTGAATTGGATACGAATATTTGGTCAAATTATCAAAATGAAATGACTTTAAAAGTCTTATGAAATTGATAATTGTTAGTAGTAATAGCGCTCAAATAGATGTTTTGTGTGTGTGATTTTAAATCCCACAAGGGTGAACTTATAATTTTGATCTAAAAATTATTGTTCTCAGCCTGGGTATATTTTGAATTTTTAAATTGTCAGTTTGTAGTCTAGGGAAACAGGGTTTGCAAAACCGTAAAACTGACAAACAAAACATGCAATATTGCAATATATGGAGATCGGAGACTAATTTATTTTATTATTTCAGTGGCTACGATGGACAACAGACATGCATTACTTACGATGCTATAAACCAAGCTTATCTTGAAGCCAGAAATAGAATATGTAAGTACGAAACTCAATTTTTTTTAAATCTGTATAAATTAAATTTATTATTTTTTATGCGAGCATCACTTATAAACTACTGTATAGATTTTAATATATATTTTTTAGTTTTACTTGTTACACACTCGATAATTATCTAAATTATTACGATAGCTTCTTTTA